>QNGE01000167.1:0-104463 GCA_008508345.1 Paragonimus westermani | reverse complement strand
TGCTCGCTTGACCGACTCCAATCATTCTGTCAGTAAGAAAGATGCTTTTCGGATTGTCTACCGAGTGCCAAGGAATCGATCAAAAATGGTGAGATTTTGAATGTTGACCGTTACCGAAGCCATCAGCATCCGATTGCGCAACCCTGACCTCTGCGCTCAGGAAAAGTTCGTGCGGACACAACCTCCCTGGCCCACAATCAGTCAAGCCCATGATTTGGAACAGTGATCACGTATCTGATAACAAACACGTCGTCATTAACTTATATTGACCGTTTTTCTGACTCACACTAGTCACTTTTTTCATATTTTTGAAAATTGTTAAATTTCTAAACTTCTATGTGACGTTCAGTAAGGATCTTCAAAATTCTCATTTCCGCTTTTCTATAGATATCGTTTTCTCATAGTTCCACGGACTCTTAATGTACCATCAACGGTACTATTTCACATTCCCTTACATGGTGACCAACTCGCGCATTTCTCTATCAGCTGGAGCAACTAATCTCAGAAGTTTTTGAACATGGAACACTTCATCATGTTTCCAAAGCAATACTAGTAGACTAGGTCGTTAGATGGCTGGAAGGTTACGCTGTTCCCGGTTTTCATTCTGCCTGTGATTTAATATACTCCGCGGTTTTTAGTGCCCCACCTGTGAAATTTGTTACAGCAAATTTTATGCAATACGGTACTTCCGAGTTGGTTCTTCATACACTAGTTATATAAGTTCGCGTGTTGGCTTGCAAACCGCTGAAAAACACTTAACATTAATACTCGAAAACACAACATGCGCAAGTATCAAAGTAATAAAAAGCAGGACACGAATGGTTACTTGCACGATCAAAAAACCAAGGATGTTTGAACATGCTGTTGAACAGATGAAAACTGCGACTACTACGGAATCGGTTCCTCTCCACTGTGGAGTAAAGTATCGTGATCCTTAATCGTCCCATCATTTGAGAAGCATAAAAATGTGACTTAATGAAACTATACATCAGTTTAATTCAGGAATGGTTACTGCGGTCCCCTGAAAATATAATGGTTCCAGAAGATTCGATTTTGTATAATACAGTTTTAGAAAGTTTGTCTCTTCGAACCATCCCAGACAATAAAAATTGTTCACTGGAGAAGCACACATCTTGTAATGGCTAACACTGTTTCAGCTCTAGTGTTGTAGATCTATATAAAGCAGAACCTGGCATAGTGCTAGCGATAGTTTCAAACATAAAAGTAAACCTTTTATCCAACATTCGTTCAATAAAGCAACAAATTGTTTGTCCAACTCTCACATCCCCACGCTAAGCACGCCCTTGCCTTTATGCACTAGAATTCCACTCCACAACGAAACGACAGTTCCCAATTAAACACCGTATTCAATTATGCCTAATTTTGTGTGTGTGTGTGGTTGACGCTTTAAAATATAGCTTTTCGATTGTTATTTCTCGTCCACTGATTTGATTCTGTTAAGTGATGACTCATCCGCTTGTCCACGTTGTCTGCAGTCCACCTGTTGTGAGCTTTGGCTATATCTCATCGCCATGCTACGGTGTCCCACTGAGTGTTGGGATAATCGAACCTCCGATGTGGTCATTCATCACACTTATCGCTCCTTCAATGAACTTGCCGCGACTTTGCCAGTGTGACAGGTGTAAACCATTGATCCGTCGCCCACAGGAAACTTGGTTGATGTGACAGCATTCTGTCTCAACAAACTGCAGTCTGATCTCAAAAGTTTGGCTACCTAACGGCTCATTAGTTGCATGCATGTAAAGTTAAATAGTATTATTAATAAAATTTCGTCGAAAATCGACCTATCATGCTTTCATAAAATAGACATCTGTTGTAAATGGTCGCAGCTGTCAGTTTCTCACGGACTGTCCTGCTAGTCACCTGCATTACACTCGCGTTTCCGTTTTGTTAAGGCTTGGTAGTAGTGCGCACTATTATCACTGTCAAGGCTACAAATCCAGTCACGGTTTCTTGAATCAATAACATGCTATTGCGTGTCATCTCGGACTGCACATGGCTGGACCACTGTATGCACACCCTCAGTCACGATCGCCTGTAAGGAGTGTTCAGATTGCTCTGATCGTTTCACATGGACAGGGCATCTGTCATGATAATCCCAAACTCTGATCCCATAATTGGTTATGCCCAACCTATATTAACCGAAATTTCTTACCACTTATCAGCAATCAATGTTTCACCCGATTAATTTTATGTTTTCTGGGGCGTCAACTTAATAAACGCCAAAACCTTATAGTCATCGACAGGAGTAGACAGGATATTTTCTGTGGTCCCCGTTAGGACAATTGAGCAGCAACCGATTCACTCACTTGCGAACATAGCTGAGTATTCTCATTTGGTGACATAACCTCAGTGGGTAGGGTTCAAATCTTACCCAGGACAACTACACATAGCACATTCAACTTGTGTGCATCATATCGCACTACTATACTCCAGAATTACACTACTGTTAATTGTGTGGACGACGTGACATCTTCTAGGCAGCGCTAGTGAAGTGAAGTGGGAGAACAGATGTAGATGTGATATTTCTGGGAGCTTTTATTCTTCGTGACTTTGGTGTTCACTGCAGCGCACTGTAGTTTGTCAACCGCCTCCTCATTCACCGTTTTGATCACTTTCGGTTGAAACTTTCATGTGTGAGGCATGTGTTTTTCTTGACTGCTCAGACAAAAAGTGGTTTTATGATAAATTTTGCATGGTTTACCAGTTATGATGTCCCAGTGCGTCCCAGTGCTTTGTCTTTGTACTCACCCGTTTAAGTAGGGTAATGTGACCCTTTCAGGTAGACTGGTCGTCCTTCCGCTCACTGGTTACGTTACAACCTACTGTAAAGCTGTGCTAATTGCTATGAGTAACATTCCTACCAAACAATTTAGTCATTCTCCCCATTACAATGCGGCCGTGCAATTTCACCCTTTTCTTGATCGTTTCCTGATAATACAGGCATAGTCGACGACAATCGGCAATGGGTTCATGCATGGTAAAATGTAATATACCTGTTACTGAAAGCTGAATAGTTTACAACCGAACCATTTACCCATACACGAAAACAACCTATTGCACTCCATGTGCACGTAGGTTAGAGCAAAGTGGGTGATCGCATCGAAATTAATGCCAGTTGTTGTTTCCAATCTCCGCAAACAAAAATTCGGCGTCAGTTCACTAATATTAATGAACCTCAAATATGAAAGTTGTGCTTAGGTGAAACGAATGCAGTATGACAGCGGGTTATACAGAAATATGCGTAATATAAAGTCCACACAAGTGTACAAGAAAGATTACGATCAACCACTCAGAGTTGACACCAGGTTCAATATGGGGTGTGTACATAAGCAGTTGTTTACGATTCAGCGTGTCGGAAACACCAGACGGTTTCGCAGAGCACCACTGAACCTAATGTCAAAACAATGATTATCAACCAAATCTGGTGAACGCCTTTCGACGATGTTACGCAGTAAAGGATAAATGCTTTGCCGGTTGGTGTGTGCGGTAGTCCTTAACAAATGGAAGCCATCCCTGTGCGCACTGAATGTATTTTTCATCAGACTGCCATAATTACTGACATACATTGGTGTTGGTGCATCTGTGTGTGTGCATATGTCGGTGAAGGAACTCAGTTTACGGTGTTCTCAGCTTAAACACTATACGGGTATCCGATAGTTCGGTTATCCAAACTTATCATTCACTTTGACCATTCACATGCTGTGGCGTGATGACGGTGGTGCCTTATTTGTTCATAGGGGAGGAGACCTGCAGTAAGTGGCTACGGAACTCACTACCGCAGCATCTAAGTTTGCACTGAAAAGCAATGCTGACGTTTCATTTTTTAAACTTCCCCGACGGAAGCTTCCTCGTCGACACCTGAAATCTGCGTCAGTAAAGACTTTGTGGATGACTACCGAAATTTCTACCCCAACAGTAGCAGTCTGTCGGTGGGACTAAATGCGGGCTTCATTTTATGAGCCTGCTTAGCCGAAGATGACTCTGCTCTCAGAAATCCTGTGAGCCGCAGTAGGAAGTTGTAATTAAAACTGACTATCTCCAAACCCACGGTAATGTCGACACTTCTGTGTAACGGCAAAAAGGGAATAGCGTATCAAAGAAATGTGCCGCAGCTCAGTCGTTTCCATTTGTGGTTCGTCAAGCAGCCACGTTGGGAGGTGAACCCATGGGTACACCTCACCAACTTAGTTGATCAGGTTAGAATGGTCATAACAGTGGGTAACACAGCTTCGAGTCATATGCTGTCCTGGTAGTGAAATGTAATGTATCCGAACCCTCATGGCCAGAAGTTGCTGTGCCATGAATTCCTGGTCGACCTTAGAATGGCGCATCTTTGACCAAGACGGCCTGCAATACTGCGAGTCTACAAGCATCGGAAAATTCTACGAAAGGTAACTGTCTGGCTCTGAAATCGAGCAAGCTATTTGGACTGGAACTCGAAATTTCACTGACCTTGATAAAATGACCACATGCAGCTGCGTCAAACACAACGAAGGGTACTACGACCATCCCGAAGTGTTCACAGTGAACTGTCGTTTAGTCTACGTTCTTGTCAACCAACGATATCTGTTGTTTGCAAACCACTCGAATCCTGCTTTAAAGTCTTGGGTTGCAGTGGTCAGTCACCTCTTCTTTTCTTCGACGTTATGTATGCATTTTAAGATGAACGTTTGTCCGATTCTGTTTCATCCGATTTCTGTTTCAACAATTCTATCCGGAGGTGGCTTGTATATACTACTCTTGTTTATATTTCAAAATGACTACCGAGCCATTCAAGTAACCCCATCACTTTTCTTCGAAGAAGAAAGGGTTTCAATTAGATATCAGACTACCACTTGGTTAACAGTGCTGGTCGACAGGCCATTCACACTTCTAGGCTTATTCTTTCGAGTATACGCTAGATAAATTGTGTGTGAGTGGGATCACGTGTATCTTAATGGAATCCATTTATGATGACGTATCTGTACAAGCGTCTTTGTGTATTCAGTCACTGTTACATTTTAACGCGGAAACAGAAGTTCGTGGTCACCGAATTTGTCATTTTGCTTCAATAGACACACTCGGTTTTTCTGAGTAGACTACCAGACTGCATTATGTACTTGGTTAGGTGCGAAGACCTGTGTTGAAGCGAAATACTACACAAAAACCCATTCTGTCATCTCTATGCAGGATTTTCTGTAGGAAAAATTTGGTTATATTTTCAACAGCCTTTTACTTCACTCCCAGTGCCATGACTGACCACGTAACATTATTCAGTGATGAAGTGTGGTCCCCTGATTACTAGTGAACTAAAGTCCTTAAATTATTTCAACATATTCCTGTTCGCAGATCACATCAGAAAGCCTGATCTAAAAAACCGAAATTTCACAAACATTCCTTCTATTTTCCACTGTACTTTGCTCAAAAGCATTAAACTTTCAACTGCATCAACAAATGTCAATGAATTCGTCTGGCATACTCAAATGTTACTGACCACTGCTCTCAGTTGTAAAGTGAAGCAGGTCTTACAATTGTTTCAAGACGATAGACTTTTAGTGCAATAACGCATATTGTTTTCATTGAAGTGATCTATTTTTGTCCTCAAAATGCGGGCTTTAATAACTTCTCACATGCTAACAGTATTTAACACAGTTTTATGTAGGAATTAATTATCAGCCTTGAATATCGCGTGACCGAGTATTTGACTAATCTAATTACCTATCTTGAGGAGACTAATGAATGTTCCAAAGTGCACCTGATAAAGAAGACAGACTGAAAACTTCTCTTCGACGTCATCTGTTCCGATTCCGAACTGTCAGGAAGCAACATCTCCTCTGTCAGCACAATGCACGTGGGGCACTATCCGATCGTGTGTGACTTGAAATGCATTAGTGCTGTGGACGGTCCAACACAAAAACTTTCATAGCAAAATTAAGGAACAGAACTTGAAGAGAATTACTTGTCGCTATATTCTCACAGTCAGATCCATCTGACAGTTTCCTGTGAACCTGTGCATTGGTTGATGTGCTGCTGATTATATTCGAAAGTTTACAACTGGACAACATACACTTTACCCAAGCAACTCTAAGCAGCGAAAAATGTTCCGCTGAGCGAAATCCACCGTCATGGCAATAAAAGCACATTAATTGTCAGAGGGCGGCTTGCGTTTGGTTTGAAACATGTATGAACGGAATCATTTACCGTCCTCGGCCGGCAGGTAACAGACATAGGTAGGGTGCACCAATTCAGTGAGGCAATAGTGAGGAAAACTGTAACGTTTTGCACACATGTCGGACACGCACGGTCAACCATGCTTGCAGTCTGCTCGTTCGACTCGGACAAACGAGCCTCACAAATTACCAACCTAAAAATGAGCTAGTGGGATTTGCTGTCGCCATTCGAACAATTGTTGAAACAGGACCGTGTGGAGATCACTATGAAAGAACGAGTGGACACAATCGGCGCATGGACGGGTGGTGAAATACCTGAATGCCCACAAGCATGCCGACCACAGAATACCCGATATGGGTTTGACATCTTTAAACGAATTTTCGTTTCACTGAACTGCCATAAGTGAACATCTACCCGATTATCTGCATACTACTTCGTCCCGTAAAATGGCGCTTGTTTTGCACAGGTGACGTGGGGAAAATTTCGATTGGAACAGATAAACGGCAAAAGCATGTGAAAGAATTCAAGTGACCTAATCAAATTGTTTGATGGTTGACGATCAAAGCACACACCCTCTACTTAAGTCCTAAGTGCAGGCAGTTTTAATCCTCACACTTGTGTGAGATTAACCGGTGGAGGGACTACAAAAGCTTAATGCGGGTTGTTAAGAGCCCTACTAGAGTATCGAAATGAGGTCGGGTCAAGCGTGGAACGAATAATTAGGTCTCACATTAGGACTTCGTGCAAGCCAACCAGGGCTTGTCGAATTGATTAGCCTTTAGATTGTAACGATGACTACGATAACTAGTCCTGTTTGGTTTCGAATGTGGAAGTGGACATCAACACCACGAATATGACTGATGGTTACTGAAATATTCTGGTTTGCACACAAGGTCAGGGGTAAATATTTTTAGTGTGGAAACCTGTTGTATTGCATAGCATCATGAGGCACACATACTGACACGTAGTTCAAGTGTCACAGCAGACCATGAAGTTGATCTAGAGCACAGAACATCAATGCCGAACTTTTGGACGTTAAAGTCTCACTTCGGGCAGTCACCTTCAATTTATTCTTCGTCAACGTAAACGTAAGAATGATTTGGTGGTCTCCAGAACACATCTTTCATATCGAAGAATCGCTCGATCGGTGTTTAGTAATTTCCCAAAATAGAGCTGTGTTTTCTAAATTGTCAAGAGTATCGATGAGGACACGGAACAGCAAAGAATTAACAATACACCTTACTTGTTATGTTGCGGTTAGACAAACCTTGAGGCTGTGTAGAAGTGTAAATAACTGCGACATTCTAGGCTACAGATCATGAGACAGATTAAGGGTAGTTTAGACTAACGCACTTTTTCTCTCGACTAGTTGAGGTGCGGGATTTGGGTTGCCGGTCTGCCTTCAACTATCAAGGACTGTTAGGTGTATGATCTACCTATACCAAGAACAGCCAAATGTACAACTGCTGCTCTTGGTAACCAAAAGTTTTTTTCTCCAGCTATATGTGTACTTCCATCCTACAACCAGTTCACAAGTCTGATTCAGGAATGCGTAAACGATTTTTAACAGTACTGCAAGTTACCGTGAGATAGCACAAATATGGTCTTCAGTGCACCAGAAAGTGTCGGAGAAAAGTTGAAAATCCCCAGAAAAGTCATGTAAAACATTTTTTCTGGGAGACAGCTGTTTTCGACAAATTCTCATGTTAGCCTGGTGTTTGTCAAATCAAGCAACATCATTTAGTGGTGTGATCAGTGTATGCGGAACCACAGGAATAGTCAAATGAGTAGATCAAAAATGAGGCAGCAACTCCAGGTATATTATTTTACAAATTAAGTGGCACCGTCGGTTTCGTGTGAAATCGTATGACAGGACTTACAACTTAGTAAATACTGGAGATCGAATCAGCTAGTTGACGCATTATCAGCTCGGCGGCTGTGTCCGTTTTTGAAAGCAAAGTTATGTAGATCTTTATGCTTACTGTGTTCATTAGAGTTTGCACTGGTCTATTTTGCATGTTTCTGGCAATGACCTTCTCAGGATAGACATTACTAGACAAGACATCCCGTAACATGCTTAACCCCGTGCAATCTTTTAACTCCATTAATCAAACAACGTTTAAGGACCCGATTGAGCCTAACCGGTACTTAGTTGTGGAAGTGGAGACAGGTTTTCCAGGTTTTTCTTCCGAATACACTCCACCGTAATTGCCCATCTGATGTGTGTCGTATTGCAATTCACCTTGTCAAGAAGTACAAATCAAGAGGTTACCGACTGGGATTAACAAAACCTCTGCTGACACCTCTCGAAGCAGTCGGACAACTTGAGCAGTACTCACAAGCGGATATGGCTGCGTTTGCATATGATATTTGGTCGTCAAAGACGCACTGTTCAACCCAGTCGTCCTAGGATAGCGTGATCGAGGTTTAAATCCCCGCTGCTGAACGTGTATCCTATTGACGAGCCTTACCGCAGGGAAAACTCGAATCCATGGCCTTTTTAAAAGGTTCTGGTTTGGATATTTACAGAAAAGTGCAGTGGTATACGAGAGGTTTTGAGTTAATGTTTCCAAACAACTTCCTTAAGGGGGTATTTTCTTAACCTCAGAATTAACACACAACACGTGAAATTTCACTATTCACTTGTCAGTACGAAATTTCAACATACTCTTGATTAGGTCAAATAACCCGAAATTTTGGTGGAATAAGCCTAGTTATTCTATCTGATAACCGATTGAGTCAATAATATGTGAAAATAATTCACATGGACTGTATATTAGTGGAATCAGGTAAAAGCAGCCGACCGGTACCATAAACTTCTAATGAGTTATAAATCTCAGATTGAAGCATATATTTGCTGACTCAATGTATTAAAATGCCCAGATGTAAAAGTACCTGAAAGGTACCTGAAAAAAAGTGCTTTCGGATATCACAAACCGCTGCACGAGTTTCAAAGAGCACATGTGTGATCCATTATCACACTTACGGATTGATAAATCGTAAGCAAACACTTCCACTTCCTGCATTGTTTGTGAACCTAAGCTGAACTGGAAAACGAGAATAAATGAGACTGAGTGATGAAGTATGGATTCTGGGCTTTTAAATTTCCTGTATCACTTGTTGCCTCAGTTTCCCGCATAAGACTGCGGATACTATAAACGCCCTACTGAAGGTTGCAAAGTGGCACGTCGACGAATAAATATATGATCCAACGTGTAACATTGACGTTCATCTACTAGGTCGCGTCTACTTTTGATTGTGGCAGTGGGTTTTACTCGGAGCTCTGAATTACTGAGAATTTTTGAAACCGAGTCTGAAACTAAGGTGTACCAAGACAATTGGCGCCTTGTACAGAGCTATGACACTCATGCACCACTGTCAAAGTCTTATTCCAAATGGAAAGAATCTCTTGAACGCAAAGGTATGTTAACAGAACGGCCGGATGATAGCTCAATATTCGGGCTCCAGGTTAACCGTAGCTTTGCTGTTGTCGAAGGCCCCAAAACTGCTGCCAGTAGTGGGGTGATTATTGATACCTGTAGACATTATGAGAGTAAATATGGTCGTTCGACATCTGTAAGGTGGGGTTTCTGAAGGCGAGCTGAACATTTTTACTCCGTCCAAAACTAACGGAAGTTCAGTGCGGCCTGTTCAGCCGACCTGAGAGTCACTCCCAATTCAACTTTATCGACAACCGTAATTTCCAAGTCACTTGATGAGCAATGACATTATCTAACTAAGGTTATGGGTGGGGATAATTCAGCTTGTAGATTGCAAACGTAGCTTCCGACCTGGGCCAGTTGAGTAATTAATTCTCACTTTTGAAACTTTGAAATGTAATACGTGATATCCTGTGTACATTTACACATGTATGAAGCCAGGTCTGGGGAGCCCCACTTACATATCCCAAAAAACATTTGAGGGGATTTGGCCTCATGTTCTCCAAGAACTTTGCTGAAACCCAAAGAGCTTCACACTAGGTTAACTAGCCCGTTGTGTATCAGAAGTTAGCTTATCAGGCCACAAGCGAATATCGTTCACTGACAAATTTATGTACTCTACTTACGGGTCAATGGGTGAACGACCAGGAAAAATCAAATCACGTCTCCTCCTGGAATGGACTATGTCCAGTTTAAGCCCTACAGCGTGTTTCTTATGGGGTTTGCGAAATTCGCTTCTTCCTTGTAAGTAATAGGTGCAAAAAACTGTCATAAATCCGAAAAAAATATTTCATGGACGAAAGGGTTTCTTCTATAAGTATAGCCCAGCATCAACCAGTTTCCATCAGTCTGGAACAAATACCGAAGTGAAAACGGACGTCCAGCTTCAAATCCATAATACATGATGTGCTCGCCGACGTGATACTCACTTAACGAATCTACAATTTCTTTGGTTCTTAAATACCAATTTTGCAGGTAGTACGGTTTCATTCACTAGCATTTGTAACATGTCAGTTAACACATTGTGTAAGTAGGTCAAACCTGCTGATTTCCGCCACATTTTCCGAAATTAATTCCCGCATCAGTAAATATGGCCATAGGGCATTCCCATTAACCTCGTTAGATGTTTTATCAATCCTTGCTGATAATTAATGATTTCGCAACAATAATACACTTTACTTTGGAGTCAAGAGACGTTAATCTTGGTGCCATCAAACCAGAAACCAATTTCTTTTAACCTTTGTTGGCAAGTAAACAAATGTTAACTAACCAACTCCTCGAGATCTTTTCTACCGAAACAACAAATTTGTGTGTTTGAAGTGAGGCAACATGGGAACAAAGTTGTAAGTCGCTTTATCCAAATTCACGAAATGGAAACCTAGAGATTAAAGGAAAGTAAAAGCGGGAATACTTAAATTTCGTTCAACAAATTGGTATGAAAAATTGCATTGACTCAGCGGTATCGCCAACTGTAATATGACAGCAGGAAAATGACCAACAACTATAACGTCTCACAGTTTTCACAAGGCACGCAAAGTTTACTTGTCTCAAGCCCACTCCGAAAGGAAGAGTATGAAATTGCAAAAAGGTGAGTACAAATTTTGCAACTCATATATTTTGGCAGATGTGTAAGGACTGTGTATTTCACTGTCTCTGTATTTGTCTTCTCTAGGGGTTGTCATATTTATATGCCGTTTCTGATGCAAACTAAACCTCAATGTATCACAGAAGGAACTGTCAGTACAAAAAGATAACCAAACTCCGAGCAACGAACTAAAATCAAAGGCGGCTTATTGTGGCTACTGAAGCAACGTCCTACGAGTGGGTAAACAGATTACTGAATGGCAGTTAGTTAAACAGCGTACGGAGAATGTACAACTAGTTCGAAACTTCCCAGCCAACCCAATCACCCGAGGCTGACGCATGAACATAAAAAGCTGGCCTCCGGACACAGCTCCATTATGTCACTCAATCCGAAGAAAACACGGTCACAAACCGGATCATATTTAAAGGGTTTGTGACCAATCGGAAGACTAACTCAATGGTGGACCAAATGATGAGCCGAAAAATACAATGAGGCGCGTAGGCGGGATTTAGGAATGTAGGCGTTTAAGCGCGTGGATGGGGTGCCAGGGATTTGGCATGACTGTGGCAACTATGAAGGTCACTGGCCAGTGTACTCTGTTGATCCCTGCCGTACAATATTTTCGGGAAGCTGGCGACTTCGACAAGAGAAATAACGTGTTTTATGTTAAATCAAATAAACGAGGCTTCCGCGATAGTTTTTGAAGAATCGGTTCATAATAACGGCTTTCTTCTTCCAGCTGTTTGCAGGAAGCCACAATTATCATCCCAGTTCTCACAAACTACATCAAAATTGACCAGCAAAGACTTAAATTCTCTTGTTTGCTGTATTTTATTATCAACAACTACTCTACCATCCTGATCCGTATCTTATTGTTCTTAACTACACCACTTCTAGCCAACCGTCCTGAATCGCTTCAAATTCTTAGCAACCTTTGAGCTTTCCTGGGACAAAAACTAATCGAAAAATGAATTATAGGGAGTGCATAATGCGGTAATTAAGACAGCCGTATAGAATGCATAGTGAACAATTAGTCAAACATAACATCTGCTAAATACTGTTCTGTCGTTTATTGCAAATGTGGCGTTGGGGCAGGCACAGCGCACTGTGGTGAAATAATCCGAACTAGCATTTTGTTCTTAACGCACCAGTTCAGTGCCCTTTGATTCGAGCGTCGACACAGTGCTTGACAACTTCCCTTGTTAAATTTCTCACCCAGCCCATCCCAACCCTATATGTTGTCGCAAACTGCGTTCCTACTCTTTCACAGAAGGGGGAAATGTCATCTTGTTGGGACCTTTTACCTGTATGACTATGTACCGATGGTGTAAAATACGCCTTTTTAGTCGATAGTATATTCAAACTCATGTACACCCACTGGGCTGAGGTTGTGTCACGGGTCCACGCCAAGGCTATTTTAGTTCGGGTCGTCTTTCAGTCTGCGACAAGTTCTTCCTTCTCACTTCAAGCATTTGTCTATGTGCATGCTTCTGTAGGTGGCCGTAGGACCTATCTGATAGGAACATCACGAAGTCACACAAATTTGTGAAGAATAAAGCACTCACGAACGGCGGATAAAGTGGTCTGACAACAGACTTGCTCAAATTGCACTTACCACTCAGTCTTATATAGAAGTCTAGCCAATAGTAATTATCCCGCTCAATACACGATCTGTTAGTAATTGCGGACGAAGTTCCAAGATAATGCCACCTCGCCACAACGTCACCCTCGTGTCTTGAATAACTGAGTAAAAAAATGCTACACTTTCGTGTCGTTCGCTGGGCAGGGGCTTTTCTTGTAAAAATGTGTCTAACCCAACTTTTACCTCGTTCGTGTCAGCAAATTTCGAGGCTAATCGAAGCGAACTCAACCAATCGCGTTATTACTTGTGGTTGTGTCGCCCACCGATTTCTTTAAAATACCTTAGTATTTATCGCTAAGATATCTAGCTTGATGTTGTCAGAACACCGCTCGCTTAAAAAACGGGACAGAAAAGTGTTGACCTAACGACTTTTCACAGTGGTGATGAAAACTAGCACCGTCCCAGTTTGAGTAGATTCTGTTACCTGTAGCTCTTTGCGGTTATCCCTCATTTCTGATCGATCACAAGAACGAGGTAGACGGACTTGACACAAAGTTTCGGCGAACCAAATGTATTTCGATGCAGAATATGCCAGTTTATAATGGCACTGTGATTGCGTTTCGAAAAGGCGAAAACATCTGTGTTGAGAACACACTCGGGAACCAGAGAGTTTCTACACCACAGCGAGCTGCCCGTTACGACCGTTTGCTGTGAAATTCTTACACAACCTTTTCAAGCTTAGTGACAAAGAAAGTGGAGAATTAACGTTTTTTTGTTAAACTGTCGTTCCTAAACCCGGTTGAGAATGCAGTAAACGGACACCCACTCACTGCCAACAATGAAAAACGTGGAAAGTTGATTCACAACTAGATTTGAATTAAACGCGACAACTTCGATATGGGGATGGACAATCACACCACATCTTGCGTACGTATCTGAGCTGCCGTCACGAGTTCATTCATCGACACTGCCGTTCAGAAGTGTTCTGTATGCACCCAAAGTACGAATTTCCAAACATCCGACCTAGTGCTGACCGAAAAAACTGTGTAACATGCGGTATACTTGCAAACAAATGATTGTATGAAACTAAACGTGTATTCATACAGGTTGCTGCAAATTCTGGATTGTGTGGTGGTTCCTGCACTCACGATTACACTGATCGGTACTCAGAATCCCAAAAGCAGATAAATCTGTGATGCGGCTTTAGTTGGCCAAACGATAAACACACTTCAACAGAAGAGGCTGATGAGACCACAGAAGAGAACGATAGCCTCCTAGCCAGCCAGGAATTCGACTTTTAACGAAAAATTACACTGAACTGGAGACTACAGCAAACGATAGACTGTTTTATCACCGTTCTGAATTCAGATTAGTGAAATACAGTTGTCCAGGGGAATGTATCCCACTATAAACCAACCACTAGAAGATTCTCTAGTCTCATCTGGCGAGATTGCAGCATCTGCGCTAGTAGGCCGGTTTTGAAGTTAGGAGTCCGTGGGAAGCCAATATACACTATGTCAAGTTCGGGCGCAACAAGGACTTTAACATACTGGGTTTGTCGAAGATGATTTCACAACAACAAGAATAAACCACTTTGTATACCAAGAATAAAACCTTCATCCTGATTGTTTTAATGAAAATGATCCCTTTTAAGCTTTCCACCAATGAGATTTTAACACCTATCAACCTAGTTTATATGCTATTTGGCTGTTTTCAGATCACGGAATTTAGGCGTGGGGTAAGTGATCTTTCACGGACGGTAAACTAAAGATGCCAGGCTAGAAAATACACACGAATACAAACAAGAAATCACACTGGATGCTAGCAAAAAAACAGTAGTTTGACACAAAGTCAGCCAAATGTACTAGAGCTTCGTGTAAATGAAAGCTTACATTCGTTCATCCCAGTCATCAGTCGAGGGCTTTGTAAGAGTACCGGAAGACAGATACAAAGACAAGGACTCAATTCTGTCCTACCAAATCCAAATGTGACTGCGTATTTATTTATTTTGTAACCAAATAGCGCTAGTTATTACGACAATTACGTAATAATTTCATAGGTGAAATATTCAACGTTCAACCCACTTGCATTCCACGAATTCAGTCGTGTACGCATACAATCCAATGATTTGTGCATGAACTAATAGTGCTACAGTCTGCAGTTCAAAATTAAAATTTGTCAATTTCAAACGGCAGCACCCGATACAATATACTCACGTGATTCCATAGACGCTGGTCAGTTTTTTTGGAGCGGCATTAAGTTTTCGATAAGTGTAGTGACAGAAAAAACCGATTAAGATTACAGGCAACTACAAGCTAGTAAGCAAGTCCAGATGAAACAGGGAAAATTCATGCGATGTGGTGACTAAATGGCCACACGCCCCTTCTGATTCAATCTAAAACAATGCGCATTTCGGTGCAGACGGAAAACGATCAAGAAGCCAAGCAACATCCTTAGATGAAAAATCGACAATGTGGACGCAGAACAAAAAGAAGGCCATCCACTAAGGTCGAAAGGCTACCAGTCAGTTAAGTGGTCCCAACGAGTTAAGCGGTAGATTTGATTGTTTGTAATAAATACAGCCATGTTTTCTGGAGCGATACATTCTGGATGGAGACTGGTTTCGGTTTTAATATCCTGGAAGGAACATTTTGACTAATGTAAATTGAAAAACACTCACATCCCGCCGCCGTCAGCATCTCACCAGCAGCACTATCCTAAAACACTGCCATTATATGAGTTAGGTGGTGTTAAATACCTTTGGCACGACCGGAAGTCAAACTTTGGAGGCAAAAGTTTTGGGTATAAGGCCACTGATCTTATACTAGGCAACACTGAATTATAATATACAAGCGTCCAACCACACTAACTCGTGTGCGTTCAATATCCTTTCACTTCTGTAAATCTCAGCAAACAATGGGTTCTGTTTGCTGAAACAGTATTCTTTATATCGCTGTCTATTACAGCTTTCCATTGCAAAGTTCTTCAGCTGGTTACTAATCGTCTTTGCTGAGGTAAACTTAACAGAATTCACACATGCTCTCAGCATTCGCATTCACTGGACACATTACCTGCAGCTTGCTGAGAAGCAGGACTGGACGTGAGGTGCGTCATCGTTAAACCTAAACCGTAGTACATATCACTTCAGACGTCCAGCGTGATTCTGTGAAGTTGTGTTCGACGTTTTAACATAGTCATACGACCACGTCTTACATGACGTCAACGAAACAGTAAAGAAAAGCTGTCTCTTGGAAGGTACTGTGCATCTAGTTGGATGCATGTGTGAAAGAGGAACATTCGCAAGTGATAAAATCAAACATATCAGAACGCCAGTGAAGTCAATCCTTTTGAAAGGTAGCCTTAAATGCGAAACCTACATCTATTGTGACTGTTGCCCAGTGTATGTACTGAGTTGCCCTGATTATCCAACAGTAAACGAACACAGTGCTTGTCAGTTTAAACAAGACCAATGATTACATTTGGCTCAAAATATTTTGCTTCATTGATTGACATTCGGTGTAAGTCATGCCTATTCTCATCCCTTGACGAATTCAGGCTACAAAAGCCGACGTCATCTCTGAGCTTTATGAAGAGAAACGTAATCATTTTGTAGAACACTTAATCGACTACACAAAGGTCAATACCTTGAAGTTCACAACCAATACCGTTCTGTAGTTTCACGTCCAAAAAGAAGGTTCGATTCATCAAAAAAGTTGAAACTTGAATGGACAATAGATATCCACTCTCGATTTGGTCCTGAATTTTTTCATTCTCTGCAACATTACTTGCCTACATGGCAGAAGCTGCCTGGCTGGGTTTGTCTGAACAACTGCAACTGCGCTGAATCCAGGACACTACTGTTTCAATAGATTTTAACCTAAACCTTTAGTCTCATGTATGCCGTTTGGACTAGAGCTCTTATTTTCCTCCTGATCAATATGTGACCAGTTTCCTTCGTGATAAGACATCGAAATCTCTGCCTAGAATATCAGGCTGTACTAATGTTATCAGTTCTTTCATAAGTATTGTGTTTACACAAGTTACGGCAAGAACCGAGATTTTGGACGAGTAACACTGGGGACTTCGTAACCCATATGACAGCCAGTCATCATGTGTTGATAAACGACCTTACCACTAAGCCCGGCTGATTGCCTTATCATTACCAGATAGAAGGAAATGTTGCCTATTAATCAAACGGAACGTGTTCTACTTACACCACACCATTTTGTACACCTAAAATGTTGGCGCGTCTATCAGTTGGACTGCGTTGTCATTACCTGATCGTACAAAACTGAACGATGAGATTCGGTAGTGAATGTCACGGTGGCCAGTTTTGTTACACATCATACTTTGGGGCACTAGAACGATAGTAAACAGATCGAAGAGTATGTGGGGAATCTATGAATCAAAATGAACGGTGAAGTTTGTGTTGTCTTCCTGTGTGATTTGACTGACTATGGAAATTCTCACTGGTTCTAAGGAAAACTTAAATGACGACACCACAATGGGGGATGTCTCTTGACAATACCCACGGTTCTGGTGAGCAGAAATCTGCTCACTGTATTGTGCGTCTGCTTATTCTTGGAGTAAGGATTTGTGCGTTTTCAATTTATAAGTGCATACTTTCGGTGGTATGCTTGTTTTTTTAATACTAGAATGATATAAATTGGACGTTACCCACAGCTGGTTCCAGAGATTAGAACTTCGGCCACGCTTTAATGAGGCAACCATGTTGACCACTACTCGATTGACTTCACATTAGGCAATCGCGCATTCAGAATATTATTTACAAGCGAATGTGACTGAGTGTTCACATATGATGATCCAGTCGTGCCTAGCTTGAGGTTGCCTTCTGAAAGCGTGGCTGGAGTTCTAGTCCCGGCCATGGCAATTAATTGCATTACTAATGAGCCCTGACAGGAGCGACACTAGAACCTAGTGCTTTTCTCGAAAGGGGCAGACTGGAAGGTCTATGGGAATGTGACAGTTGCGATCACTTGTGACTGATGTTCGATTCATATGAGAAATCTAAACTCCCCACTACTCATCAGTGAAGATTATAATAGGCGAATGTTCCGACGAAAAACCACACACGTCCAGCCCTTCATATATGACGATCTCCTGAATTGGGAACATATATGGCTATCAGTAATACTGAATGGTATACGATCTAGGTGATATGATATCAAATTAAACAACGGTTGGGAAAAGGACTACTATCCAAACATGACATTGATCAAGCGCAACCGAAAATCAGATAAATGGACATATTTCCTGAGGAGATATGGTCATACCAACACAGGAAACTAACTTTGGTGTTACTAATGCGAGGCAGTTTTAGACTATGAATTATGAACTGGCAACCTGTTCCAGAAAACCTTCCAATTTTAACAGGTGACATGCTTAGCGCACATTCTGTTATCGCCTATAAATTGTCATTGTTAGTAAATAACCCTCGCAACAGATAGGACGTCCGCAATCGTCTCATTGTCTTGTCGTTCATCTCTGAGAAAGAGTGTTAAGTGTGTACTAAGCTGTGGCGCTAAACCCACCTTCGTTATCATTGTAGAATATACAGCAACAGCTTTTCATAAAATTAAGCTTTCAAGGTAGCCTACACAAACTACGTAGACAGTAAGGAGATACACTCTGTTCGCTGACTGGTTACGTTGATCGGCATTGAACGATCATCTCTGTCTTCAGCATTTTCTTAGCCCCGAAGTTATTTTAAAATCATTACGGTGGACAGATTTCAAGCTATCTCACTTGAGTCTTAAGAGGTGGACCAAATCCTGATGTGATAGTTCGCAATTTTAGGATTCACTGAGCACTACATAATACAATAAAATCACTCCTCGTATGACGCTTGAGTCGACTCTCGTTATCAGTACCGGTGTATTTGACTTGATGAAGCAAGCTAACATGCCCAACTGGTATTTAAGTGGGTGATACCAGATTGGGTAAGGAACAGAACACATGTTATACATTTTTACATCATACTGAATAGTTGTGATAAGGTTCTGAATTAGCGGACCATATTGTGACAGATCAAAATGAAAGTGACACCCGGATAAGGGTGATTGGGCACCAACTTGTGCATATAGGAATGTGATAAGCGAAAGAGATTTGGAAAGGCCTTAGAAAGACACTTCACACACCCGAATTGTCCATCAGTATATGACTTAACAAATGTGAAACAAGAGTGGCTACCTTCAAGTTGACTTGTTTAGTTGGCTGTCACTTTGGTCGATAAGCCCGCAAAAGTGGATTTTCATGGAAGAAATTAATTTCAGGATAAAAACGTTTGTTTTTAATTTCAGCACGTTATCCGGGTAAATCTAGAAATCGGATTAGCGGACCTGTCGATTTGCAAATTGCGAGGACTAGTGTAAGCCAGTCAGGAACAAGCGCCTGTACGTAGTCTTAGCAGCAAAAGCTGGAAACAGAAAGGATTTATGCTAGTAATGAGTTGAACCTGTTCAAGTAAAACGTCAGACTATACAACTGAGGCTTTGATGGAGTTTGAAAATTTGCATCATAGATGAAGCAAACACAGCGTCACTTTCATCGAAATGATATTGTCGTATACAAGCATTGAGGGATTTTTTAGTTTGAGATTGTAGTTCCCAGTATCAAAAGTGGCTGCGCCATCAATGACAAGCAGGTCAGCACGTTGTGTACTTGGACAGAACACGCTGATATAGCAGCACAAATTCCATATTTGGTAAGCTTCCATAAGTGAAACACTTCATACATATTCCGTAGCACTACTTGCAGCACGTTGACCTGTTTGTGTTCACGAGTTTACGCTAGAAACTCTGGAACAAGGGTCAGTATCGCATATAATTTGGAGACTCTAAAGCTTGCTCATTCGCTTCAAAGTGTTGTACTACATGCGTTTCATAGTGATAAATTACTCCCAGGTTTCAATTCATTGTGTTCCACAGCTTAGTTTCTAAACATGAATTGACGATTTCACTGTTAACCATTTCTGCCTTTCTCACCAAAACTGAGTTGTTTTACAAAGGATGTTTGCAACCAGGTACAATGCGATAGTGTATGAGAATTATTCCACCGAGTCACAGTTCAGACGATCACCCACAGGAAGACAACAGGCAGAATATAAAAATGTAGCCGCATGCTATCTTAAGCTCACTTTGGAAGACGCATGAGACAGTATTACAGATTCTCAAAGGGTTTCAGGACCCAAGTTAAAAGAAATTCACTATTTTGGGTCTTTAAGTGTTTCTGTAAGATTGAATTTCATATCAGGCCTAATACAAGGTTTCCCTACAGCTAATCGCCTTGTCGCTTCCCACTTACATCGTCGTCGTTGTTTGCTTTCTGTTCTATGATATGCGTCAGTAACACTTGAGTAAGTAGATGTTAGCTCTCTCATCGCATTCCACAAATGCTTAGGACCACAGAAAAGCGTTCAAAAAGTTTGCCTCATTAAATTTCAATTTAACTCCATATGTACCCTCAGCAAGCGGTTCTGTCAACTCGGTATACTCATCCAAGTTCAGTCTCCTGATTAAGGAGCCGGGTACGTCAAAATGACCATGGATGTTTGTTCTATTTCATGTTGTTCTGTCTTGTTGATTTACAAAAGTGTATAATTTTTCATAACTTCCACTGTGCGGATAAAAGTTGGTATTTTTATACAGTTTGTTGTGCGCAAACTGCTTACTCAAGTAAAAAAATGTAAGGACCAGTTTGTACGGACGTATTTCTGAATACACTGCTGAAATAATGAGCTCAGGTTTGCAGCGTAAATCGTTAGCTCATGCAACCTTCCATAAATAAGTTGATTCTCCCTTTGCCATGCCGAACATAACAATCGGTTGGGTGTGAACAGTTTGTGATTATTGCCCACCGTATTAGCTTTCAATGCCATCCAGTAAGAAAACACTTTAAGACAAAACTGTCCAGTTGTGTTTGATGTGATTTTGTGTATTGTGAGGAATGAAGGTTGTCAGTTACCTGGTGATTGTTGGTGAGATCTTTACACATTAGGGTGATTGCCTATCACAGTGAGAAGGCGTCGAACAGGATACTGTGTACGCCATGTGTATGATGAGGTACTGAAGATAATTCAGCTAGATTCTGAAACCGATGAATTTCCATAGTGTTAGAAAAGCTGTAACATGAGGTCCTGAAAAAATTCCAGACTTCTAAAACGATTGCTTTATTCAAACCTTGGGCAGATTAATCTACGAGTTCCATACCCTGTTTGCTCTCAGATCTTCTAGCACTGCCAAATCCTGTCCTCGTGAAGGTGTTTTCAACTAACGGACAGCTACTTAGATGACAGCTTTAACCGTTTTGGCAGCTATTCAGGATTTTCGACCGATTATTCGAATAGCCATTTAACTGAACCTTTTCTGGTTGCAACAACCATGCAGCCAGTGTCTTGTTCGCTTCTGGATATATATATCTGCGAAATGAATGTAACAAATACAATAAAATTGTTTCCTTATAGCCCCTCATGAATTTCTGACAATGAACCGGTCAAAAATTCACATCAATGTAACTCCGGTTACCATTGGATTAAGTGAGTTTGAATGCGTTTCAACCCTCATAGACGACAAATGTTTGTGAGTAACCCTTGTTTTAGAGAGTACTGGTAACCGCTCTTTCCCTTACCGAACTGCTAAAGGACAAGTTTGAGTAGTACAGTTTGAGTATGAGCAAACGGTTAACACCAGATACGATATTTGCAAGTCCAACCTATAAGTTTCATGCAGTGTTGTGTATGTTCGTTGAAAGTAGAATGCAAGCCATAATTTCAAACGTTGTGTGTTCTGACTAGAGGGGATATAGTTGTAACATTTCAAGGGATTGCAAAAAATTCCTTCGTTTCAATAAATTTAAAGCTGTATTTCTTTGTATGAAAACGAAGAACTTTTTTCTTATGTGACAAACAAACCGGACATGCACACCATATCTTGTTCCAAATATTTCACTACAAAAATTTACCAGTTAAATGGAGAACATCAGAGCGCTAGCTAATATTTCGATGAAAAGTAAACTACAACTTCAAACTCGGGACGTTTGTAACTCTTCCAAGATCAATCGCATATGAAACAACTGCAGAAAATAGTCTTGAACTGGTCCTTTCCGCAGCAGCCCACCAAAGTGATTTCGTGAGAACAGGGATCGTAGAGCAGTGAGGTTGGCCAAATTTGCTTCAAGCTAAAATGTGCAAGTATGAGTAAACATTCAATAAATTCTTAGGGGACAATATCAAATGTGTTGTTAGTAATTTAACTCTGGTTTAATTTTACTCTTCCGTTCTAACTAGTTCTTCCGTATTCCATGCGCACCTGGATTTTCCACTCATCTGTCTGTCCAAAATTAGCGTCCACATTTGTGCGACTCTGTGTCCAACCAAGATTCGGTTGGATTACTGGCCATGAATAATCAAAGAACAGTCGGTCGGCGTACTATGACAGCACGTTCATTGTTAGCTGTTTATAGTGCCAGTCCTTGGCAAAACTATTAATCCGATACCATTAAGTGGCACCAAGCTGTATAACACGTAACGTGGACCAATGTACACACTATCCGTAATTCCCCTGGGCATTTTTGTTTTCGAGCGAAAACAGAAATACTTCACAACAAGCGAACCTGTACAATTTTTCTTCCGAATGTGTTCACATGTCTACCCTCTCTGATCAAGTAGGTAAACGTGATAACGTGATGATGCTCACCAGATGATCAGTGCAACCGGATATTATGATATTATTCGAGAAGTGATTTGTAAGCTGGAAAGACAATACTGAAAACAGCGGCTGAAGAGGACAATCTACTCGAGAACCACGACGAAGGGCTAGCAATATCTTATACTTAGCAAGCGTTACAGAATAAAACCCGCTGCGTCCGGTTTTGTAATATTTTGCTTAAAATTTCAGGTACGTGCTTGCCTACGATGTCTCTTCCAGAGGGCACTCGTTATACGGCTGAAGCCTGACACTGTGTGATATTTTGAGGGTTAATGCCTTTCGTTTGCAATTCCATTCCTTTCGCAAAATTAGGTGTCATGGATCCCCAGACCCACGAAGGGATGATCGCACAAATTTAACTTCTGACAAATGTCCACATTCAAACTGACCGCTGTAACTGACTCTGATAGTTCATCATACATAAACTAGTTATCCTGCTTTCTACACTGTTGCCCGTGTTTCATTGTATTTTCTTCAAAAACACGCAGCGCGTACATTGATATACTGATAAATATGTTGCCAGGGTTTCGGTTCTATTGTCCCGACAGTGTTTTCCTGATGTTTCTATGTGAACCGCCATTTCTCACCCGACCGTTGATTTCTTGTCGGTGTACAAAAAGCAGAAAAGAACCAAAAGTAACAAAATTAACTTCCTGCTGACAAAAATAGAAGTTTACTGTTCCCACATTTCACCTTATTTAACTGGTGTCATGGTTTAACGAATCGGATGCTGGATGTTGTCAGCGACTGCGTTTGGTGTATGTTTACTGCATACTAAAGTAGAATCAGGGTTCCTCTGCCGTATAAACTTTAGGGTTATTCTCTAGTGGTGCATCACCCCTGATGCGATAAAACAAATCGACTATATGGTGGTAAACACTTGTTGCACAAGCAGCATATGAATAGCAAAGTTTGTTTCCCTTGAGTATACAAAATGTTTGACATAAATCGGCTATCGTGAAAAATTAGAAAACCAGGTGTCAAAGAAATAGCCTCTAATTGGCGTAGCAAGTAGCCCTAACCGGAAACAAGTGGTAGAGTTAGATTTGATTACTAATAAGTATTTTGACGGATTCCCTAACTTAGAAGAGACCCTGCGGCGAATAATCTGTGATTCGGCTGGATTCGACAGGAACGGATTGCCAAAACACAGCAGGTGCTCTACCATCTGAGCAACCGATTCACACTTGAGGTTTGGAAACTTCACATTTGTATTCGGCCACTCAGACTTCCCACCGTCTCATGTGCTATTCACGAAATGATCTATGTGATCCACTAGTCTGCCAGCGCTCCTCAGGCAGTTCACGTTGTAATCTGTCAACGCCAGGACTGAACAGTGAAACTGTACTTCTAACAAACAGTTTGGAAGGTTTGATAATACTGAGGGGACAAAATGGTGACAGTTTTGGGATTCAGTTGCATTCGAACGAGCCACAGA
Source organism: Paragonimus westermani (assembly GCA_008508345.1). Classification (NCBI taxonomy): domain Eukaryota; kingdom Metazoa; phylum Platyhelminthes; class Trematoda; order Plagiorchiida; family Troglotrematidae; genus Paragonimus; species Paragonimus westermani. Next base: position 80,519 of record QNGE01000167.1, on the reverse strand, counting down.
AACTACATGCCTATACACGGGACACATTTTGCACCAGATGGGCTGCGAAGTTAGGCCAATGTTTCGGAAATTTTTTATTCGGATTCTGTTACTCACCCGTTCCCATGTCTCAGAAGAAATCCAAAACTGATAGGTTTGTCGGACAAACAAACAACAGACCAACAGTTGTAAAAGGAGAAACGCAGTTATCAAAGGACAGTGATTCCAAACGTAACAAACCCAGGTATTTAGCTGAAATCTGCGCACCGAAAAGAATAACTCTTTGCCATACACTATGGCGTTTTGAACCCATGTATGCAGGTAAAACCCCAACGCTATTCCCTACAAGCTTTAGCAGAACGGTGTTCGTGGTCAACATGTCCAGCCAGTTTTGAACTCATGACTTACGCAATATGCATGTCATCGTACGGTGACCCCTGTAGAACATGGTGTCCGACCTCAGTCGATTCCTAGGCGAGGCTATTCACTCGTCAGGAAAGTGCAAACCATTTGATCATCCATGGATTAAACAACACTTAGGTGTGGCTTTAATTTCGAGTCATTGAGAGAGAGGACGGACAAACTGCTGACGTTTGGAATAGGTCATTTCAATAAAAGCATGAGTTCCAACAAATCCCAAGCTACTATCTTCCACTAACTATAGAAACATTCATCCAAATCATGTGAAATGATTCTTAACTGCTGAATTTCGGATCGGTTACATGCTCCACTTCAATTGATGGGAGACCAGTATTGAACAAGTCCATGGGGTGACATTTTTTAAAACTGTATTCGTAGTGTTGGTTGAACCCAATGGTCTCCAATAGTTGATTGGGTCGTCCCGCGCATCTTAATATGCACAATGATCTATGGCTGGGTAGGACAGATACTGGCAGAGCTAACTGTCACAGAGATTTTTTGCATTCCACCAAAACTTTGTGATAGTCTTCTTTCTGTTTTTCATGGGTACCGGAAAAAAATATTGTTTGCGATCGAGAGAAGTCAGACCGTCATTTCTATAGCATATGTGCCATGATACAAATTATGGCACACGTCAACTGGGACGAAGCACAACAGTGATCTCAAATGCACTAATAGAGTGTTAAATATACCTTAGCAAAATACGGCTTTCTAGAACAAGATAAGCCACGATGTTTAGGTGTCGGACAAAAGTTGTTTTTAAATGTTTGCTTCAGAGAATGTTATCTAGTGCGTGGACTTTTTGCAAATCATGATCACACAGACTCCATCGCGGTAAATAACCTGAACGTTAACAGCTTCTAATGCCTGTGTAGCGTATTATATAAAAGATGATGAAGAGGAGGACTATGTCATATTCTTCTCTCTGATCTCATCGACGCATGGAGTTGATCGATTTCTTACAGGTACTTTCCATGCTCGTGTTAAGTGATTGATGGGAATTGTGACTGTCGGCTCAAACACACGGATCTGACAAAATGTGATAATGTACTCGGTACTCGAGTGTTGAACATCCATCGCACTCATTTCACGGATTTACTTCCGGCTAGTTAGTTGTCCACAATATACACTATGTGTTGCAAAAAAGTGTAGCTCACAGATCGTTGTTGTGAACTAGGTGGTGTACAGCAATCTGTTGGTTCTGACACTGTTGATAAATTAGCCCAAGTGAAAGATTCAACAATGAGCGTCCGAAGAATGTGATGGCGAAATTCACATTTGGTGTACAATGAACACTTGTATCAATGATCTCTCCAACCGCCGGCAACTTATCCGAGAGGAGCTTACGACCATGAGTCTTCGCAGACTAGAACTGCAGCAGTTGATGAATTAACCACTTGGACTCTAATGCTAGAAGTTACTAGAACTTCGACTGCATTCTTGAATGAATAAAACTTTGGAATGTAGAGGATACAAATCTGTGTAACCCTTCAGTGTTTTTCCAAGTAACCTCGGGAAATCAAGGACTATTTTCAGAATAAGTTGATGAAGGACAGTGCTAGATATCTTTGGTCTATCTTGTGCTACAAGCCAACATTGGGCGAAAGAGACTGCAGACTGTCAGGTATACAGTCGAAGAATGTTTTGAAGATAAGAGTAAGCAGGATAGAATGAACTGGGTGACCAAGCAGAACTTGACGATTGAACATATGGCATTTTTTGACAAAAAGGCCCCTGGCACTTTTCGACCATCCACGTAGTGTCATTTGCAAACGATTGTGCACGCTGAAAAAGAACCGAACCTGGTGAGCATACTATCCCCGCCTACAACAGAAAACGTCATTCCTTACATAACCTGTTAATTCCAACTCTACTCTCATCGACACTATCATTCGAACCTTAATTAAACGTAACTGAAGACCGCATCATCTGTAGTATCTGCAGCCCAGAAAGATTTCTATTTCCGAATTGGTCGCAAGATCATATGTTGCGGTCAAGTCAACTCTTTGAATACTTATTTGACCAGGACTATTGCTATGCTTAGAGTCACTGGACAGACCACACTCTGGGTGCCAAAGTGATGCAATGCATCTACCGTGTAACAATGCTACCGACGTCCCTGTACTATAACTTGCACGACACCCCAACAGAACACGCGATACTCCAGCCAAATCCCTCTGTAATGTCTTCGTTCTATCTCTAGAATTTGGGTACGATCTCGATCACCGTGACATTCCAGAGCATGAGCATTGATAGGATTAGGGTCGTTCAAGTGATGATTAATTTTGCTGGCTAAAGTGATCTAGCAACCAAAATCTGAGTTACAGAGGGGTTAGTTAAGAACTTGCCTTACGTTTCGTTCTAGATCACTCCAGTTAAACGGATTCACATAGGTAACACGATGTAGACTGCATTGGCAACAACTTACTGACTACAGCAAACGCAACCGCGTAGTGTCCAATCGGAAATTCAACACTACTGAACATACTGACACGGAAGCCTAGTGCTGAGACAAATGCGATGACGAATTTACTCAACATTTTGAGCCGGTAAGTCATCAATATACCGAGAGTTAAGCTATCAACAACAGGGTATCAAGGATCAGCGCGTCAGGTCATGTGTAACATATTCATTGCTACAACTCAGCAGTGTAAGGTAGCTAGATTAAGTATTTGCTGATCTATGAGAAATCGAAATTCGGATGGCCTCTTAGCTTGTGAACAATTTACATTCCATTGGCTTATCCAGAGTTAATGTTCACTGTATGGTATACGTATTAACTAACATCTGTTTGCACGTGTGATACCGATACTTTGCAACGGTTTGTTATGAGTTCACTACTACCGCGTCTTTCTTCACTTTAACGAACACTGAGGAATCATAATTACTGGCCCCGAGTTCGCTATTTCTCCAGTTAGAGGACCAGTATGAGCAGGTTATGACACAAAATAACCTACTCGGTCAAGGTTGTGTGCATGTACTTATGTGAATGTGTGTCTCTCTGTTTTTGGAAAGTCTTCAAAAAGTGGCTGAAACATACTATCTCCGCTTTCTCATGGAATTCAAAAATGACTGTTTTAACAGCCATTCTCGGCACTTCTTACTAGGTCTTTGTGGCTACGCAGAGTGTGTATGAATCGAACATATCAAATAGAACAAGCCACAGTGGTAGTACAGTGTGAAGCCTATCACTGTCTGTTGAAGAAATGTGGTATTGGTAGTGTACTGCCCAAAAATGGTACACAGACCTGCACCTACCTTTTGGCAATCTGTTATCTGCCCCTTGCCTATAACATTCATGGTTTTATTATGTAACGTCAGAAAAGTATGGCCAGAACGACGAAAAACAACTGTTCATAAGATTGACACCGTACTATACGTTTGTAATGCACGAGTCACCAACAGTAAACTGAGTCTTATTTGTCAAACACTAAACCGGTACTTACACTTTCCGGAGAATAATCGACTGGCCCTGCTACAAGTTGTTTTTGTTGATTCAGTTCCACGACACGCGCACGAGACATCATTTGAGTGAATTCTTCCATCCAAAATTTGAAATCGACCTGTTATGGATATAGATATATATAGCAAACTTTGAATTTTGTGGGTTTCAAAAGAACCGAACATCATTAAACATTAGTGAATTAGCAAAAGCTCAAACCGTAGTGTTCGTGCATGTGCTGTAAAACAATCTATCGCGAACGCAGATCAGCTCCCATCACGTTTAACTTATGAAAAGTTTTGAAATTACGAAAATGAAACCAAACATTTCAGTCCCGAAAATAACGATTTGCATTAAGTTCGGCCAGGTACTTATAAGTGAGACGAAACTCTAGGCCTATTTAACCGACTATCGTGATCAGCTGGCTAGCTTTTGAAAACAAATTAATTCAGAACGTCACTCGGTTGTCTGCAAGTAGCTTAGCCTTTCATCATCCGTCATATTCAGGCACTTCCGTGTGTTCCAGTTCATGTTTGTCAGTACCGAAAATGTAACTTCACAAAGATCAGAAAATCAACCGACCACGCGGACTGGGCTGCTTTCAGGCACAACGAAGACTACTAACTCTGAGTATTCACAAACACTTTTGTAACTCTGATACGAAGGCAATACTTTGTAAAATGATCGTTCTGAAAATCACGGAGTACATCTCATTCTCTTGTACCGTAGTAGTTCGCATTAGACTGACAACGTACCCGCCTCTGATTACTTAGGATAATGGAAGTTCGTTAACGAGACAAAAATGTGTGATTCGTCTTCGTCTATTGAATTTTGCACAATGCTTTGCTTCTGCATGTAAAGGCACATGGTGAACAATCAGTTCCTGGGTGCTTTGTTGCACTGTTGCTCAGTGAAGATTTTATGTCAGTTAATTTAAACATCATTCATAAGGTACAAATAAACATCAGTTAAAGGTTAGTGTGGAGTACCTAGGTTTTAATCATATGACCACCATGGCTCCCGTGAACACAGCAGTTGACTCAATAACAGGGCTGACTGAATACCTGTTTGTGTCAAATCGCCACGTGGATTGCGAGCTTGTCAACTGCCCCCATGTGAGTGTGTCACTCAGACCACTAAGATTTAGCCACGGTACACAGTGGAGAGCTCAAAGATGTTGAATGGCAACAGCCAGATCAGTCCATCCCCGAAGGCTGATTTCATATTCTTGATCCTGTTTCGCATAAGAGCTAGCCGTTCACGGTATACGGTTTTTCAACACTTTACTCCAAGTGATTGACGGCTCGGGGTGGAATTTAATTTAGCAAACATTTTTGATTCCAAAACTGATGTCCGTTTTCTAGGTGAACACAACTGATCAACAAGAACCACGATAACAAACGACAAAGAAGTAAAACATTCTGGTCAATACAATTTTTGGATGAACTATTCAACACTTTGTAGAAAATATAGACATTCTGAAAAGGAATTGGATAATGGCACAACTGACAGAACTCACATCTGAGTACAGCACTTCCATTCGTACGATTTTTGGCAGATTCACCACGATATAGATTTGATGGACAAATTGCGCATTAAATTTAATACATTTTGTGGTTTCAAAAGAAGTGAAAAATCATCACCGGTTGAAGTTAATCCAACATTTACTGCGCCCCCCCCCCAGAAGATAACCCGTAAACAACAGATTCCCTTAAAAGCAAGTGCAGCAGAGTGCTTGAGTATGATTAACTGGTCGTACATAATGTAAGGTTATTAGTGCCGTTTTCAACATGATTGAAACACTGAAAGGAAAACAGCAGACCATATGCCAGTCGTGACGAAGACACGCATTATCGGTAGCTACTGGCTTTGTTCTCGTTGTTGCGAACCCATTTTGATTAATATATAATAGTTAACGTTTGTGGCTCTAAATCTGATCGTTCTGCAGTTTGTGTCTTTGCATAACTGCGCGAGTGACGCAAACTCAGTGCTTGTGTTCTTACCGTTATCTCATCTTTTCATTACCAGTATGCACCAACCTGGCCAAGCAGCTTTCCATAGGTCTGACCGAGTTTACCAACTGAATTCATTCATCTGTCCCTTGGCGCACCGTTAGGAAGAATTTCATTAAGTTGGAACTTGTCACCAGGTGGTCAGTGCACCGCGTATAGTGCAGGCCTAACAACTTTGAGGTTGAGGTTTAGTGTCGCAAAATGCTGTCAGAAAGCTGATTGGACAAACGAGCCACGTGAGTGCTGAAATGGAAACACTGGTGATCTCTTTTAAAACCAATTTTCCTCTTTATTATCTGCTTACTTTCATGGATATGCCTGTTTCAATTATGTGAAGACCGTAGTCGCTCATCAGTCGGCAATCACATTTTCAACAGTGTATGACCCTGTTATCGAATGTGTTCCCTTTTTGCTTAAGGGGACTCTGTCATTATGAAAGTCAACTAACGATAGGCAACCGTTTTCGGGGTTGAGGATGATCCTTGATTTAAGATTTAAGATTTAAGTTAATTAAAATTATGGATGGTATCAAAAACTTACTCCCTTTGTAAGAAGCTTTATCTGGTTTCAATGAGTAGCAGATCAAATGCAACAGAGTTAAACAAACGTGTATTTTACAAATTTCCGATACACCCCGGACAATGGAAACACAATCCGCTTGAACTGGTTACATTTAAGCGAAACAGCAAGACTACACGCTTCCTTTGTCTTAAGTGAAGTGATGTCATGCTAGAAACATAAGATGTTTGAATAAACTTACAAAGAGTCTGCGGCCAGGCCATTGTGGACCAGGTGGACAAATGGTCCAACCTATAACTGTACTTATTCCCGGAACTAGTCTGAACAACTTTTGTAGGCTTCAACTACTCAGAAGGATGCTCCGAAATTTGCGTCTGCCCCATATATATAGCTCCAATGATATCTCTTGCTTCATTCGGGTCAGTGGAGCTGCACGTTTCAATTGTCATTATTCATGCAGGCTAAGACACAAATCGCAGAAGCACGTCTACATTCGCAAAGTTGAATACGGAGACATTTTCAACGGTATAATTACTAGTAACAGTGAATATATTGGAACTGGTACTGTTGTCGTCAAAAATATACTAACCTCTATTTGTGTGTTTAAGCCTGACTGGCTTCCTGTGTTTTTCGGTCTCTCCAATTTCTTCGGTGCTCCGGATTTCGCCTTCGTCTGTTGCTTCCCTGGTGAATCGGACTTTCCCAACTCTTCTGTCTCCTTCAATTGAATCTGGATGATCAGTTTGTTGAAGCGGTTGACCAATTGATATAATTTCATCCGATCATCAATGCACACCAAGCGACTCTCTGTTCTGCCTCCCTGATCACGAACTCTAGTAAGTGGACGAGACGCAGTGGTTAATGCATGAGTAACTTCATTTTTTACCAGCTAAGAAGGATACGTTTATACTGTTTACATTATTTGAGTTCTGTGATTATAACCATAGAATTTAGAAGTTGGTTCTTAGTCGATTCAACGTGGGTGTTCATTCTAGCAATTGTAGTTACCGGATTGTAGGCAAAGTCTGTACATCAAAAATGATGGCAGAATATCTCTGTTTATTGCGATACTGCTTGGGGGTAAGCTGATACGTGTGCACTCAGCCAATTGTTTTTATGGTAGCGCATGTCAGCCATGTGAGTTTGATTAGTGTGGCGTAGTTGCTTAGTGTGCAATGACAAGTGATTTGTGGTCAAAATACAATAAACTGCTGTGAAGCAGACTGCCTTACAACTGCGAACAGCGGTCATCTATGGTTCATAATGATAGTGAGAACCTCAAAGCCCTCTTGCGGATGGTCGTTTACTCTCCGGTGTTACCAAGAAATTCGTTTGCAGAATAAAGAAACGTTAATCCCCTCGGATTTTTACGATGTCTTGAATTAAATATCATTTCTTTCCCACGTCAAATTACTAACAGGAGGTTTATTTTCTGTCTTGTTACAAAATAGATAAACAGCAGCACTAATTATTGACTTAGTGTCGCGTGCTCTAACGAACGGAATGACTAAGTGGAACCTGCAGCTGAGTAGTAATGAGTGAAGGAAGCAAGCAAATGTCTCAGTAGTGAACAAAAATTCCTTAGGTGGAATGTCAACGATGTAACCAAATCTCCTGTCACAGCGAGCGCTTCTCTGTCAGCGCTGTCTAATATTCCACCAGCGCTTTTGAATTTCCGTCACGTGACCGATGTGCAAAAGCAGCCCGTTAGCTCAGCCCACCATCTGTGTAATTTGACTTCACGATAATTTCCCGGCAGATAATCAAAAGGGTGTTAAACAATCGGACTGATGAAAAAGACAATCGACAGCGTCTTCGGTTTCTGCACACTCAGCGAACTGACAAGTAAGCCTCGTGCACCAACACTGCGTCTTCGTCATAACAAAGATTATTAGAGTGCACAAACATCGTGATCCTCTTCTGATGTTTATTGGTGTTTCTAACACAGCATTTTTCTTTACAGTGCCCTTATCGACAAACTGCCCAATAACGTAAACTAAAGACTCAAAGGTAGTTAATGGCAGTTAAGCTTCTGCAGACCACTTTCACTTCCTGTCTTTAGGTTTGATTCCGGATCAGCACAGAGGTTGTACGGAATTGTAAAAACCATTTAACCTGTAAAATTTTTCTCACAAATTTTACACTTAGTTTTAAGTTACATTTTAACGTGGATAAAAAATCCATTCCATTTTATGATCTGGTTTATTCTATAATTGACTTATTGTGTTTTGAGAGACAGTTCACAACAAATTTTGAGGGTGAAGAGTCTGTAAACAATTGAGTGCAAGCTCAACATTATCATCATAGACAGTAATACACCAATGGTTCACACTAATCCATAACTCCCACACAACCACGAAGAAGAAGCGAATCGTATACGGGAAGAAAGAATGACAAAAGAAGGGGACGGGAAGGGACTTAGTTACCGAAAATAACTAAGTCTATACTCAAACATTCAACATCGAGGTGCCTACACCTTGCAAGCTCACCGTTTCATATCAATGTTCTGGTGCATAAACATCAGTAGTACTGGCCCGTTGTGTTGCGTGTAACAATCGAGGCAATCAATTACTTGAATCTGTAGATCGCTGCCAGTAGGAACGGATTTGGAAAAGTCTGTGCGATTTGTGGCACGACTATTGTTGCTCAGTGTGGTTGTGTCCATGGGTGGTGGAACTACTAAAGACTCGAGTCTGTACAATTTCCAAATAATTTCTGTAAGAGGGGTCACCTCGCTCCCATTCACATTCGAAGAGCTTGCTTGGCCAATGGCTTTCAGCCAGTTAGAGATGGGTAAGTCGCATAACGTTGAGCTTCCAAACAACGATGTAAACAGTGGGTTCTGTGTTACAACTCCACGTCCAGCAAGGATTCGTTGAGACCAGTAGAACACATCTTGGCTATAACGTGGAATCGGACCGATCAACGGAAGTTGTTCAACTCTGATTTTGGCGGGATCGGAACCAGTGGACAGACTTGGCTCTGTTAAAATAATTGCAAACATGAAATTAAATATATGTACATACATATCGGTAGAACTCTACGGATCCCCACAAAAAACAATTCGCCAAACATAAATCGGCCTACGGCAGTGTTCACCAGTTTTCAGTACGCAACCAAAGCTCATAAAACAACGTTAAGAATAAGTCGTAACATTTTACGTTTCAACCACCTCAGGCGTTCTTCCTCAGGTGTGTTGAAATGGAAATGGCATTAACAAAGAAACGAAGGTTACGTGGAATTTACCGTGGTTAGGTCAGTCTGCTCTGCACCTGGAATGGTTAGCTTAACCCTTTCCACACTAAGTGAGGGTGAGACTGATGCAGATAAGACTCGTCCGTGTCTGGTGCTTTTTGTCCATCCATGCCACATTGCAGATAGCGGTTTGCTCTCATTGCGGTTAACACAAGCGTGTTGTATGTAAATAATGAGAGCTTCAACACAGCATCGATCCTCATGGGTAGGCAGAACCTTGTGAATCACTCGGGCTTGTTCATAATCTAATTTGAGATCATCTGACGATGCACTTGGTGCGACGAGCAAATACTTCTTCAGCTTCCGAGGTTGACATGCGCTTTTGGGAGGGAACCTCGTGTGCCTCTTGAGTTCGGCAACACGTACTTCCAGTTGTCTGCCTACTTCACTAATGTAGCTGACACTGCGATTAACGCATTTGGTTTCGTAAACGCAGTCTGTCTGGTCGCCCATAGAAACTGGATTCTCAAAATACATTACCACTCATTCTAAGGTATTGTCTAACCGAAATACAGTCCGGATAACGTACTCAGAGAAAATGGAGAAAATTTTTTCAGATGTCTGTTCAGAATACAGTATTTCCACAGTAGATTTGAAAGTTCTAGCAATTTTGTTCCCCTCCTTGGTCGATATGCGCCTAACTGTGTTCTCAACAAAGGCGTTGAGATAATGATTAGTGGATAGCATTTCTTTAGCTTGAGAAATCTCTGCTGTTTTAGGGAGCTCAGTTGTGCAGATCTTATTAGCCCCATCGACAAATGGTTTGATGACTCTTCTCTTCATACCGACTGGATGCGGCGAGGTGAATTCGAGGTACTGACCGGAATGGATTGGTTTGCGGTAACTAGGTACCTGAAAACTCTGTTGCTTGTCAACCTTAAGTGGGCAGTCTGGAAAATTAACTGAACGCTCATCGGTTCCAGTTCTCAATGTGAATACAACGAAGTTGCATTTTGAGCTAAGAAACCATAGGAGTTGGCCGAGAGTGGTCTGTTTCATGGTTACGAATGTGCCATTTATAAAGCCACCACCAAATTCGTGGAGGGCAGATAAGTTCATTTATCGCTTGTGTTTCCAGGTGTCCTTGTAAAAGACTGGCCATTGCAGGGAACTGGAAACCCATAGCTACACCACTGGTTTTCCTGTATAATGTTTTATCAACTGTGACAAAGGTTGAATGCAAACAAAGTTCACTACCAGATACAGTTTCTGGAGGTGAGAAATTAATACTTGCAACCACAGAGTCATCGCTTTCCAACAACCCTTCAACAACATCAATGCTATGCTTTGCGGGTACACCGGCGTAAAGAGTGGTCATATCAGAATTAAGATAGGTTTTATCACTACCCAACATAAGGTGCTTGAGTATGTCAAAAATCCATGGACGCATCTTTCAGCAGAGAGTGAACAGCTTGGACTCATTTCTGTTTTTGACTCCCAGAGACAGCTCACTACTAGCTTGAAAGCAACGCATCCCGTCAGATACACTTGGTATTCAAAAACCGACTATGTTTGCCTATCGTTATGTGCTAACTCCGTTCATGGTCTCGATAACAAACAAGATATTAGTTTGATATCAAGTGTGTCAAACGTGAAAAAGCGTAAAAGCACAAGAAGGAATAACCAGATTTTACAGCAGCCGGTTAGAACAGACACCTTTGTCATGCACCCAGTTTTGCATTGTGACGTTGATTCTGAACAGCTTCAGGCACTGTGTTTCAATGATTCACGTATCCAATCGAAAAGTGACAGCAGTTTCTCACATGATGATGCTTTCACCAATAGGTAAAACCTGAAAGCGCTTCTCCATCCGTTGTTTTTCTATAGCACCGGTTGCCTGCTAATGTCTATGGATTGTCAATCGGCCTCAGCTAGATATTTTTTGTTGACTCTCCAGGAGGGCCTGAGTGAACTAACATTAAATGAACACTAATCGGAAACAAACTGACCGCTTATAAGACAATCAGTGATTAGTCATCAAATGTATGTTCGGCATGTCCGAATAACAGATACCACTTTTCCAGAGTATACGCTCTAACTTTGTGGTATGCGTTCAAAAACTAGTAAGCAAGCATGGCAATTATTTGTACATGATGAGGTGAAGTTCTCTTGTGTAGTTTAGATTTGGAGAAGTAAAGTTATCACCTAACATTTAGTCGTTCCGTTTACATACGATTCGTTCATACGCTTTTTCCTCAGCACAGTCACTTGACGTTGAAATCACTTAACTTCGGGAGGTACTGTCTGACTCTGTATATCATTTAGGCAAACATTTCCTTCTTGTTACTGATACAAGAAACCAATTCGTTGTATATGTAGGTCTTAAGCACGTAGCCGCTTTAACCTGCACTAATAACATTACGAGTTGACATTAAACAATTGACAGTCATGAACTTTGACTTGTTATAGTTACACATATAGATTCAGAACACATCATCATGGACAGGAATACCTCAGTGATTCACGCTGGTGTTTACCTGCGAAAGCCAAAAAGAAAAGAATTAAACCTTCTGTAGGAAAGAAGAAGATACCTAACAACCGAATACATTTTGAAGACAACATTTCGAATCTTCCAGTACGATCATCTGGTTGAAAAAGGTGATCCGAACAAAGCGCGATACTTGTTGGAGTATCTTTTGAACTGATTACCTTAGGTGTATCATACGAGCTTATGATATACTGTGATACTTTACTTAATATCCTGTTGAAATATTGGTATTCATATATAATGGTGAAGGAGAAGTCACATGATAAGCGTTAACGATTTGTCGTTTAATTGTTTGGTCATTTTTCACCCTCTAATTAAGTGCGTCTTAATTGCTACGTCCTCCCAATTTATGTAATCAAACGCAAACAGACCTTCAGAGTTCTCAGGAGCAAGGCAACAATCCGGTACGATCACATTAAGGCAAAGTCGTTGGAGAACATTGAAATAGGGAACAAGTTGCGACACTGGGTTTGCGACGTCTTCAACACTCTTCCGGCGGCTTGTAAACACTGGAGATTTTGACCGTTGTAATTGAGACCAGTGTGACAGAACGTATTTTCTCACCGTGTTCTCGCTGTACACTGGATCGCAATTTAGTTTTTGTGCATTGTCCATGAAGCGTAGCTCCATTTGTAGTTCATCTGACAGAGAAAGTTGCAATGATCAACGTAATTTCACTATCACGCACTCATATGTTAAACAGTGATTTGGCAGCCAGTGTGTTAAAGCATGGACGAAATAAGGCGTAAAATATGCAATGGAATTTACATTCCGAAAGTTATTATGTAGGAATAGAAAAGTCCACGAAAATAGCCACTAGAACAAGGGTTAAATGCACGTAGATTTTTGCAAAACGTTCTAAATTTCGGGGTTGATCACTAGTAGAAACGAGATAGCAAACAGGAAAGTAGTTCATATCATTTTTTCTAAAGACAATGATTCGGTCAACCGTGCCCTAATTGGAGTCGGTTTGCAGCGTTCCAAATTCGTGAACCTTCATACGAAAATGCAACATACGTCCCCCTGAACCGCAATTTACACTGACCGAGTTATCGACGCAAAATCGCACAGAGAACGGCAGGTTTCATATGATAACGGTGGAATTTACGTAACACAGCCGGCAGGTGAATGAAAACTGGAATGGAAAAGCGCTTTGCCAAATGGTTTCTAATGCGACAACCGCAACCCAACACTGCTATGCCAAATAAATTCATTCGTATAGATTTGTTTGCGCACCGAAGGCATCCAATTTCAACCTTCTTGGACGAAGTATATCGGTGAGTTTATGTGATGTTCGTTGTTCGATGAGATACATTGGATTTAGCCTGTTTTGCTCAGTGAAAATGTTGAGGATGTTAAATACTCCACAAAAACTGTTCACTTAACTGGTAATGAACATTTATTACTCTTGTAAATTCGAATTCCTCTATTTCGCCATCATTTTTATTTATTGAGTCGACTTACATACTAGACGCCAATTCGCCTATTATTGACCTAGGACGCTATTCACTGAACACTGAAGATTGAATATTACACATTATTCACCAGTTTGCTTGACGAGCTGTAAATACGCAAGAGTTGCGCTTATAATTGGTGTTCGGGCTGGAGACCAGTGTTTTTTCCTTCATGGTCAACTTGGGTATCGCCTCTTCGGGGTAAAACAGCGCGCACAATATCATTACGTCGTAGGGATCATTCCAGCTCAATTGTATTCGTTCGATCTTTCCGTGATATAACATTTTCGTAGGGATCGTTACAGCTAGATTGCATCCGTTCGGTCATCCCGTGTTATAACTGAAAAATACGTAATCTTGAGGTGTAGAGTGTTGTAGACTCAACTACGTAATCAGCTAGGTTTTACAAAGGTTGTTTTGAGCGGCACTTACCTCTTGTCGGTTTTTATCCCGCTAATCAGGAAATCTTATTACTGATGATAGAGGTGGCAGGTTTAGTGAACTAGTGGGGATCAGAGTATCAGAATATTCAGCTGCGACTGGGGTCGTATCAGTGATGGGAACAGTATGCCCAAACGCGGCAAGTGCTCCACCAGCTGGGCTACAAAGCTTCAGTAGAAATGGAAACTTCACAACTGGACTCAATTACCTATTCAGCTTGACGTGTCGTATATAATCCACCAAATAATCTAGGCTGACTGCCTGCGATTTGGTTTTCCAAATTGTGAAAACATCATTGAGAAAACGCCTGCATCAATCCTCAGTTTAAACTGAAGACTCATTTATGCTGAATGTTGAGATTCGGGCAATCAGGCGCCCCAAACTACTCGTGCCCTACACAAAACTAGCCTACAATCTTGGTTAACCACTGTAATTAACATGCACGCGTGATAAATTATTATAGCGAGATCTCTATTGGTGCTTCTACGATTTTGGCTTTTGTGAAGTGATATAGATTTTGATTTTAATGTAAACCTTGAACTGGACTAACTAAACAAGAACAAATGAGTGACAGAAACAGGAGAGATAGCTCCGCTGTCATCTACTATGCCGTGTATCTTGCTCATGTACCTGTTACCTACAGTTTTTGAATGACGACTAGTATTTTTCGACAATATATTCACACAGTTGAGTAGATTTTGCATAGGAAGATGCGGTTGCAAAATTTTGGCGAAACCGTAGCACACTAGTGTTTGTACAAGTCAACTATTCTCAGCACTCATTGTGTCTAGTAAAGCAAATTGTACCTCTAGTGAAAGGGCTATCCCGTTCCCGGCTTACTAAAATTAAACATTTCCAACTGACATCTCGAAGTATAAACCACTAAAGATAAGAAAGAAGTTTGCGACAAATAATTGATGCTACTTACTTAAAAAAACTCGCTTTCTGGCGCCCAGACATTGTCGGCCAAATAGGTCGAAACAGTGTGCCAAGTGTAATCTAAGCGGTATCTGATCTGCAGACTCTGCCACTGGTCGGCCCATTGCAACACGAGCTGACTCTGAGCTGGCGGAGAAATGTTGCGTGTTGCTCGATTTCAAGGTCACCACAACTCGCAGGTCCTCAGGTGAATAGGCCAGCTGCTTCAAAGTTTCCACAAACAGGGTCACACAGGATTGTATCTGCCACAGACTTGTTGCAAGTAAACGCATCCGCTCGTTGGCTTCGCTGTGGTAATCACTGACTAGTGACTGGGATCCTTGGGTTGAGTCTTCCAAGTGAGGGCGAACAATTTGCAAAGATTTCAGCCTTTTCCGCTACAAAATAATTGAGACAGAATTTGTACTCTCGATGGAATATCACTTCATGTCTGCTGTGCAGTGTACACTTGCTACCCCAGAATAAAAGTGATCAAAACTGGGACAAAAATTCAGTAATACATACACATAAGTATGTTAGCGAGGTCACCAATCGGGTTTCGCAAGACAATTATTGTGCCTGCTTTGGAGGCGACCGAACAGCCAAAGCGTTATTCACAAGCAAATGGCGTTGGGAGTTTCAAGATATCCGCACCAAATTGAGTACGAATGAACTTGAATAGTTTGGGCGTCGTGTTTAACATGTTATTGATAAACAGATTGGGATTGACACAACGTTACGAGCAAGTTGTAATACACTACGTTTCAACCACCTCGGGTGGCCTTTTTCAGGAGTGTTGTAATCGAAATTTCTATTACAACACTCCTGAGGAAGGCCACCCGAGTTGGTTGAAACGTAGGGCGTTCGGAGTTTAAAATTGGTAATTAGACGCTCCAAATGTGAGGTCAGCGATGCGGTTATCATTGGGGACACCTAGTTAGAACTTGTTCAGAGTCCAACTTCCACTGATATAAATGATGTGACCTACGGACGAACTTTAAAAATATCTCTAGTACAGTTCTCTTTTCTAAAAGTGGTTGCTTGAAAACTGCAACTAAATGCAAAATGATATTTAACCGAATACCGTACTACTCACCGATAGTCGAATTATTTGCTCACTGTGTTTCATGCTCTCTGTAAGCTTAGCTTGATTAAGACCCCTAGTCCTGGAGTCATCGAGAGCGGCCCATATGACCCTTATCGTCTCCTCTCTGGAGACAATTAGGCAACCTGGGAGAGGCCCTTTTATGTTTCCATGATAGTTATTTTAACTATTGAAATCAACCCATCTTGTACGGGAACACCAAATTACAATGGGTCATTTTCTGCAGCTCGTCTCCTTCTAAAAACGGGACAACTAAACTCGAAAGTTAGATTTTGGTTGTTTGTCCACCGTTTAAATTTGTTGGCTCCTACACATTGTCTATCCGAAAGCAAGTTGTCTCTTTAGTTCAATCTACACCAAACAGAGCAGCACCGTGTGACTGTTAGACGAAGTTCATGCAGCTGCATCCGTAGTTTTTTTCACACCACAATTCAGTGAATGTGTTTACCTCACAGAAGGAGTCGTAACAACGCAACAGAACTTACGTCAATAAGTCTGACAAAACCGCCATTTCCCGTTAACTCTCCTGTAGTGAACTGGTTAGGTCCAAATTATGAATAATGAAACTGACCTTTTTGGTGGTCTATTCACCAGAATTATTCTATCGGCAAACACAGGTTGTGAATTATGTCGTCGTGGGATCCTACAGTTCATATTTGATTCCCGTTAGTCGCCATTCACTGTTCAACAATGGGAACATTTTTATCGATCTGTGTTAACCTAATCGTTTTTAACTATCGTTTCTCTTAGTATGCACTGTAGTGTTAGAAGCAACCAAGACTGTCCCGTAGGCGTTACTCACTTCTGCTCGCAAGTGAAACCATCTCGCATCTCGCCTTAATGCAGTTGCATTCCAAACGATCGAAGAGCTAATATTCGTGTGTTTAACATACCCTAACGACGGTTGCTAATGTATTCTTCCCTGTTTACGTCATCGCATTGATCAGCGTCAAAAGTTTTCAATATACAGATGACGACAAATGTGTTGTGTTGATATCCTCAGATTCCCATATGGTATACATCCGAATAAATAAGGCCGGTGTGCGATATTGGCCACTTCCCTCCAACTAAATAAATTACAGAGACAACATCAAAAAGAAGATTCTATTGATTAGGCAATAAGCGGGAACCATTGAATTTTGAAAAGTTAGTGGATTTAATTGGTTACTATTATACTGTGGAGCATTGCACACAGGCTCTCACGGTAGTTTAAAGAAAAACAGGCAGCAGTTTGCTTGCACAGATTAAAATGTATTTGATTCGAGTAGCCGAACTAACATATTTACTTACTGGTAAAACAGATTTGTTTATCGACAGATTGGGGAGTTCCCTTGATTTTGGTAGTTTCGCTGATTCCTTCAACAGAACCAAGTGCCACAGGTGAGCCAACGATTGAAGTGCTTTATGATGCTGACTTTTTTATGGTTTGGAAGGGAGAAAAATAAGAACAACAGAAGAGATCAGCACTGTCATAAGTGAATACGCCCAATCTATGAGACATTGGCATAAGGCCCCAAAGAAATCCAGTATAAAGGGCGGGGGGTCAGCATGATTTATTCGAAGAAAAAAACAGCATAATACCTCCGTTACGATAACGCAATGTATACGCGTCTTCCTCAACATCTCTATAAGGTCATGACTTAATATGTCAAGCTGCCTTCAGATCCAGTAATTACGAGTGATACTCATAGGCCCAAGGTTGAACAGGCACACTGAGAGGTTGACGTCAAGGTTATATCCAATCACAGCACAGTTACAGAATAACACTATAAGGCAATTGTCCTTATGAAGACCACCTTTGATGGAACCAACGGCGGTCTTTGTTCTGATATGGATATCTGGGGGACACAGGTACTTCATTACTTGACATAAAGAGTTATTTAAAAATGCATTCGTTTGCTCAGTTGAAAGCATTGTAGGCTGATACAGGAATATACCGAAGGCCTCTAATTACACTTTGCTGGATGCCGGTTATCCGAGTGAAATCATTTGAAAGCCTCAAAAACCGCACTTCTGTGCACCTAAAAACCTACGAAATTCCACAGTTGTTCGTTCAGCCAAATTTTGAAGGAAGGACGGACGAACTGAAAACTTTGGAAACCGCTTATGAAATATCACACGGGACGGCTGCAAACTTGGCGCGTTTCTAAGTATTGTTTAATAGTGCTCAGTTAGCGTCGCTTGGAGGTGATTCACTGAGGTGCCTTCCGTTCAAACGATAAGAGGAAATTTGAAGTAACCATTTCCCGTTGCAAAAGACTGAAATGACACGATTTAAACCGGAGCAGATTTCACTGTATGTTTACTGGTGCCTACTACAGACGAGTTAAAATGTGCAACAGTCCAGACCACAAAACAGTCAAAAAAGGTTATTTCTCGTTCTGTTCTCGAGTCGTAACAAACGTTCTTATGGATTGTCGAGGCCAACGCATTGAGACACCTTCACCCCACTTCAGGCATACGAAAAGAACTGTTTGTGACGCTGATGCTGCTCTGGTAGCAACCGAGTTGGTTTTGGAATTTGACCTTTTGTGACAGTTTTTTTATTTGAAATGTTGCGCATTTTAAGTCGTCTGCAGTAGGCAGTGAAATATGCTCCATCATAAATCTTGTCATTTCAGTCTTTTATCTACTCTGTTCAGTTACTAAGAAACATTAGAGCAAATGTGTATATTCCTAACTTAACATCAGTTGTGCAACAGCAAGAACCACAGATGTCTTGCTGTCCATCATGAAAATAGTTATTGTAAGCCTTGGACACCAGATGTTTGAGCAAGGCTGCTGTTTCATACGTATCGCGGAAGCAAAAATCTGGGAATTACACGGATTCAGCCCGAGTCGAAATGAATTTCAGAATTTTTTGGAATTGGTGACCAGGCAAGCGTAAGAAAACGGACGTATATACGGACATCTAAATATACTGGATACTTCAATTACTGCATATTCTTCAGTTTGATGTACGTATGAAAACACCCTTCTATCTTTAGAAAGTGGGAATTAGAGAAACAGTTAATTCAGCCCAGGTACCAAAAGGGGCGTCTGCTTCCAAGATGTAAAGAAATAATCGACTCCACTGCATTACTAGAAAACGGTAGGTCCATTCATGTGTGTACGCAATAAGAAGTCCTCAATTTACCTCGCGGACCTCGTGAAAGGAACAGACGGCGGATTGCGAACAGGCATTACCGTTGGCAAGGAGGTGAGTAAACACGTAACAGTGAATGTCGTGAACTATTTCGATGGTGTGACCTTGGGAATGAAATGTTCACCTCTTTATGAGATGGAATGGATGTTGTGTTGAGGGATGTTGACCACGCTACATATATATTTAGCATGTGATCAGACAGCCGACAGCGCCCTACTGAAGCAACTTTCAAAGAAGTGTTCTCATATCCCGAACTTAAGTCATGGGCTGACCACCAGACTGGCTCTTTCAGCCTAACCCACCATTTGTAACCAGGGCGCGATGTGATAAGCGATAAGTTCGTACCAAATACATGTCGGCGAACTTCGTCGCTGCTGGCACGATATTCTCATCACACTGGACTGTTTAAAAAACACAGAAGCACACAGTTATTGTGAAAACGATATTTCAATTCCAAATTTTCGATTACCACGGGCAAACTCTCAAGTTTTTGCTCACAGAACTGATCGAGTAAGATATGTTAGTTGGGAGCTAATTCGATCATGTGGATGTCCTGTTTTCTCCTGTATGGTTGTTCATTAGCTAGACGGCAAATCATTTCACTACCATACGCGTATGCGTGTACCCTTGTGGGGTCACCTATAGAATTGACTGAAATGTATGCATTCATGGTATACTGTTTCTAATCCATGGTCTGCTCCGATTTGCTTCAAAACTCACATTCCATCTGCATCCACGAAAGCAGAAAGGCTCGCTGAGAGAAGTAACTTCTCGGAAGCGGATTCCCAACTGTATAAGTCAAAGGAATATAGCACAGTCGAGATTTGACCTGGAAAGTAAATAGAAGACAATTTATGACAACCGATCTTAATGTATCTGGTGTTACAGAAATTTTGAGTGAAAAAACTGAAGAACCTAAAGACGTTGGAGTTTCGGTAGTTGAATATATAAGGTATGAGTTCACAGTTTAATTGACTTAGTTGCGTCTCTTATGGGCATGAGTACACATACAGTCTCTTCACAGTTTTCCTAGTCGTGATGAAAATAATTGTGGTAATTTTGCTCCAAGCAATGCAATCGATACTAGACAAAAAGTCACTGGAGCTAGAACTGAATTGTCCCTGAGTTTAGTGTTATATTACCCGGAACGATTCTGCTAGATAATTAAACGCAGATCAGGTCATTATTTACCGCCACTAAAATATGTACTGAAATGAATAGGGCATTACACTGGAAATATAGTGCATACTCCTGTAAAAAAAAACAACATTACTTGCACGTTAGCGTTGCATTTTTATCAGGTTGGATGGAGAAGGCGGTTTTCACTCATTTTGTTCATCAGTTATAAAATAATGCATGTGTTGTACAGTATTAGTGCACTACTTGTTGTGTTCAACTATAGACTTAAGCATATCATCACCTGTCGTACAAATAGAATCATGTCACAACCAAAGTGATTTAAAAATAACAGTCTTGCACTACATGCATAACGTGTGTCCGAATCACATTTGCCAGGTACAAATGGAAGTGTTCATCAGCCTGGTCCTAACCTTACCCTACAGAAATGTGTTGCCTCTTACACAAGCCTAAGCTTGACTCTTTCTGTCTTCACTGCTGGCCTCATGCTGTACGCAGCAGATACGCTACAGTAGTCTCGGTGTAATTAATTGCGCAGACGTGGAGGTTTCAAATGTGGTTCTTATTTGTAAGTCCAGTTTCTAGCTCACTCATTAGCACCGTACATTCATTAAACGGATCCGCTTGCGAGGCGAAGACAGATCCGTTTGACAGCGGTCGTTTTCAATATTTTGACACTCTTGATTCTAATGAGATAGCCTGAGATTTATGGCGACCGTAAATCTCTTTCAATCTTCATCACAACTACCTTACACGGTGTTAATTAGATTGGCCGGCTCACATAAGTTGAAAATTAGTCTTTTTACTGGCCGCTGACAAACCGCCACGGTCTGCATTAATCAAAATAAATCGGGAGGTGCGAAATGAACGGAGTCTACGCGGCAAGCAGCCAGCACGTCATTATGAAGTATGAATACAAACTGCTGAGCTATGAAATGCAGAACGAAATTTGAAAAAATAGTTAGTTTCAGTATGACTTGAATAACTTGTGAGCAGGTTAGTTAAATACAAAGCAACGGCATCGTTTTCACATTTTCCGCAAGTTCCCAAATCTCACCTTTGGCCAAGTTTATTTCATTTAGAAAGTGTGACGGAATTGGCATCAGACGCATGGTTAACTTTTCCGCGCTTTGCAAAGCGCTGAGCGCTTGTCGGTACAAAACTTCGCATGTTCGGCTACAACCAAGGTCAATGGATGAAAGTTGGAAAGCTTCATGCTCAGATGAAATAAGTGGTTGTATCTGAGATTTTAAATGGTCAAGGAATGTCTGACAAAAGAATGTACAAATAGTTACCGCTAACCCACACTATAAAAAACGTATACTACCAATGCACGATTTCGGGACACCCCGCTTACTGCAAGGCAGAAAGTCTTTTTTTTTAAATTATAGTCGGACCCAGTGGAAGGTAACAGTTTGAATATTCTTCGTTTAAATCTTATAGACAAGGAGCGTGCATAGAATTACAGAAATAGGTTTGACGAAATCATAAGCTCGCTGCAGGTCATAACAGTTGTCACATACGTCATTGATCGTGCTCACATTGCGCTTGACCCATAGACAACAATACATCAGTGGTTTACACTAATGCTTGACTGCCACAAAACCATGAAGAAAAAGCAAACCCTATATAGAAAGAGAGAAAGAAAAAGAAGGGGACGCGAAGGGACCCAACTACTGAAAATGACTACGTCCATATTCAAAAATTCAACATCAAGGTGCCTACGCCTTGCAAACAAACAACCGAACTGCAAGTGAGAGTAAGGCGTCATCAGCGAGACAGCTCCCTTACGACTTTCACTGCCCCGCGTCATTAAATACACTCACTTCACAGACAACTCGGACAAACAACGACAACATTCACGCCACTGAGCTCGATTAGCCGCCATCTCACCTAGTGTCTCCAACCACCGACTCTGTGAGTCGCGAGGACCCCAGCCCGGGAGACGAACACGACCCACGGCGGCCAACCCCTTCGTGAACGACTTCATTTCCCTACGCCAGGTCATTATCTGACCACCTCGCACCTTACACCAGTAAACCCTACCAGATTGATATGAGTCGTTCACGCACTAGGTTACCACGGAGTCGATTGTGTGAGACAACCGATTTTGTTATACGGAATTATAACGATTTGAAAATTGTACAATATTCGTCCATCACAACGACTTCGACTAACAACTACAAGTTCAAAATTGACCGATTCAGTTTCCCGCTTCTGTAATCAGCCAGTCGTTTACAGTGCCAAACTAAGTGTTAATTAGCACTGTATACCAATATGCACGAACAGTGAAAAATGCACTGAAAACATCAGTGATTCGGAGTTTTTTGAAGGCAAGACGATTTGAAAAGCGATCAGAAACACTTCTAGATGAAGACGCACAATGCACATCTGCGCCGATGTATGTCTTAAACTTAATAATCTCAGTGGTGTATCAACAAGTTGACTAATAGCCTAGAACAGCCAGGAAAATGAAAACTCTATGAACACAGTTTCACCACAGACATTTTTTGTTTGAACTTTCTTATTAGCCAGAGCCGTTATCTGTTCTCATAACGCTTTATTGTATAGCTAGTTCATACATGATTGAGCATGCTTTTATAAATGACGAAAGTAGAATGAACTTGCCTGTTGTCATTACTAGGATCCGATGACTGGAGGCTTGCAGCCACCTTTCCAGTACGCCCTGCTAAGTTAGCCAAACACAGTCCGATACGAAGTTGCACCTGAGCGAGTCCATGCCATAATACACTGTTTGGTTTCCAACGTCGATTCGTCTGTGAAACTTGTGGCTCTTGTACTTCTGACAGAGAATGGATCCAGGTTTCCACGTGAAATATTTTTGGTATCTTTAGGTTGAAAGCAACAATATGCCGGTAACTCATGAGAGGAACTGCATATTTTGTAGGCATAGCTCTTCCCCATTGAATCCAAGATCAGTTTACAAGAGGATCTATGTGAACTTCACTTTACAGTAATGATTTACACATCACAGAAATAGAAAGCTCTCTAAACGGGTGGCTTTGTAACAATTCTACACTCAAGATGCTTACATCCCTTGAACAAATCGACTTGTAGCACGTTGGACAGTAAACTACTGACGTATGAAAGGACAGGTACATAAGGCCATAAACGTTTCCTTCACAATTAACCAAAGTTCCAGGAAGGAAACGAGTGGCTTGATAACCGAGGTGAAATAGTGAGCCGTTTTAAACCAACCTATCATGTAATCCCACTGCCGTGTATGCGCTTACCATGTGAATCAGTATTCCTGTCCAATGACCGGTGTCGGGTTGCGTTATCACGAAGAGTTTGACCACTTTCTGTACATAACATGCAGCTGAAAGTGAGTCACGCATCTGGGTAATATGGTGAATATTGTGTTTCAAAAGTGGCCACTAACGATGAGGAAGCTTAAATTTCTGGGAGGTTGCGGTGATGTCATAACAGATCCGGCAGATCTAGAGGATGAATCAGATGGATGTGCAGATGGATACTTTATTACAAATAACTTTCTCACTCCCAAAGTGACCGTGTAACTCCTGTGTACTGTAATTGTCGAATACAAGATTGTACGATTTAGATCACATCGATACCATCAGAGTTCACTTTCTGGATTTTCTGAACTTTATAGTTCAGTAGTTTCACATGGTGAACTCAGATCAGCGGTTACTGATAAGCAATTCTCAAGGCTTAAAAGTGAAATGCCAATTTGGATGAATCGACTGTGATCTCGTGAGTAGTACAGAATGTGACCACAACCATGTTTACGCTACGTCATCGTTTGAGCCTGCAAATGCGAAAACGATGTGATCTACTCAGGACAAGCCAAAACAAGACGGCAGTTTAGTACACCGACAAATCCACCCAAAGTTTAATTGTTCTTTCGGTGTTCTACCCGTGAACAACCTGTACGAATTTTCACTCGTAAAATATCGAATTTTTGGAAGTGTTTGACTCTACAAATAGACTTCACTGTTATTTACTGGGTTCTGCAGGTGCGTGACGGGTGTACAGCATCTGAATATTTGATCACCAGGGTAGTGAAAACACTTGATCATGTACGCAAAATCTGAATTCTGGAAATAATCATTATCGGCGCTGTCTGTATGCCTTAAACCCAACCCGGTTACTTAACGATATGGTAACTGAGTGCGTCTTGATTTGCAGAAACAACCAATACCATGGGTTTGTTTGTCCACACCATATAATTTAAACTAGATACGGCTATCACTACAATTGCTGTCGCATAATGGGTTATCAGAACGAAGGGAAAAGTATGGCGGTAGTGTGAGTGGCACTAAGCAATCGCAATTCAATAGAAAGCTTTGACCTTTATGTAGAGAAACAACCATTTTACTTTTGAGTAACAAGCGTTTGGGGTTCTGATTAGCGCGTACCTTGCTAGGTTCACACGACTTTGCTTCGAGCAACTCCGTTGGTTAAATCCGATACGTGTTCAGACAACTTGCTCGTCAATCAGGAAACCGCTGCAGTCACATCTCGCTATATTGGTCACTGCTTTAGAACGTGGAACGTGCATTCAACTGACGCTAGCTTGTTAATCAAAGGTGTAGAATTTCGCGTGCAAAAGTTAATTCAAATGGATTGCCGCCAACGTCGGCTCGGACATGTAATCCGTATGTTAAAAAGCACCTTCAAAATGCGAGCACCGTTGGTTGGCAGAAAACGTAAGTTGAATATGTGATGGCGTGTTCAGAGCTAGGAACACCCGACTGTCCCAATAAGCATAGCTCCTAGGTGAAACCTGTCAGTTTAGGAAATCCGAGATCATCACCACTAATGTTCGGAAAGACTCCCGGACGTGGCAAGATGTCGCAGCCATTTGTGTCAGTCTGCAGTTGTTTAATGGTCTTCTAGAGCTGGCTTTGCTACACAGCTTCATTTTTTGTGCTCACTTGAAGTTGAGTAAACCTCGGACTTACTCATAAAATCAACCTGATTTGCACACTCTTATAAGCTGTAGATGTTTCGGTCTCATACGGTAGGTTCAACCACCACTGTGATTCAAGTATATTTTTCAATCAACATGGGAGCATTTGAGGAGCGACGTTCATTTGCCGGTCCCAGCAACAACAGGCTATGCTCACAAGTTCTAACCACCCATCAAAACTCAAACCGACTTATTATTTTCCGAACGAGTACGTCAGAAGAATTCACCCGAACGCCATAGATAAGATCAGATATGAGTAAAGTGAATTAGGAGAAGTCTACGACAACCCAGCATTGCAAGTTCAACGACCTGGCGAGCCCAAATCAAGGTTAATGACAAAAACATCCGAAAGGATGCATATGTTGCACTTTGCTTCCTGGAACTTTCAGTGGTGTGGTGTTTTTATTCTCGTTACTATTGATTGTTTTGATTTATAGGTAATAATTTAATGGTTTTAATGAGTTCTCCCAATTGGTGGTATAGCTTTAGAGTTACCATGAAGTTCGCTTTGAGCCAGACTATTTTGCAACCGTGTGAGTCACAGCGTGTAAGGAGACTCATCTAACGGAGCACCGTAATCGGATAACATCATATCGGCCGATCGATCCGGCTTGAGATGAATTGATCTGTGTCATACCACTGTGACACTGAGATTACACTCGTGCGGAAGAAAGCGTGTACGCCATTTGAACTGCAATGTACTTCGTTTTAACGGCCGGGCAAACATCTGATCGTCTCGTCCAATTTGTTGTGCGTCTTGTCGACCATGTTCTACCATACATATTCAGAGTCCTTGTGACCTGATTTTGGATTGCTTTCCCAATAAGCGGTATTGCCTTGTCCCTCCTTTTCTGTTTTGGGTTAAACGGTTGAGCACGCAATAAAAAGGATTATCCAATGCAGCAAAAGCTCGAACTTTGGACTAATCGCTTCAGACATTCACGTTAAAAGTGAAGTTGGCTAGGAATAGAACGTTGCTGATGTCCATTCAAGAGTTAGGCGCGAAAAGATTGTCTGTATTAAACGGGATTTGTGCGGACGTAATTGGTTTCGAGTTGTACCTCGGCGACAAAATTGACAGGGTGTACATACACTTGAACCAAGCCTCATACTTAATAACACCTTCACTAACGACTGCGGCATATTCCACGGTCCCATTGTGACTCTGCTTTTAGTGATCCTCTCCCCGAGAAACTTGGCCAGTGGTTAGTTGAGTGACGCCAGAGTAAATCAAGTGAAACTCTGGTTATGGTTGGTCGACATCGCATTAAACATGGTGGACACGGAGAAATCGGATTAGCACGCTGTATATGCACAACTTGGGTAGAAGATGAAATCGAAGTGGCACGGAACGGTGTCATCTTGGAGAGAACAACATCACTGATGAGTAATCGGGGATTTATCAGTAATCTAAAATATCGCCTTGCAGGTTTAATGAGTTCTGTGATCTCGACCTGTCTCGGAAGTCCTAATCGCGGGGTTATCGATTGGAGTTAACAGGCAGTAACTGTGTCTCCTCTCGAGACGATCGGGCAACCTGATCATTGCTCACAAGCGAGAGTGGTTGAGCGTTCAGATTTGATAATTCGGTCGTGCCTAATGTGAGGTCAATGGCGCAGTGGTCAACACGGTTGCCTCATGATTGGAATGTCCGGAGTTAAAATCCCGGCCGTGGCAAGGATATGCACTACTGACGAGCTCTAATGAGAGCGAAACTGGAGTCTAGTGCTTCTTTTCGAAAGATGCTGGCTGGAGAGTCTATCTAAATGCGAACGCTGCGATCAAAATGTGAGTGACGGTCAACTTGAAAAAAGAACATCAGCTGTTAATGACAAAGTTTTACTTCTACACGACCATATAGAGCAGAACTAAGCACGAACGGTTGCGGTTGCTACATTTCTGCAATCAGTTTAGAGAGCCCGCTCTTCAGAAAATTGTACAATTTGACTTCCATACATTTTGAAGCTCGTCATTGGTGTGTATTCTTGCTAAGTCCATGGTTTGAACTTTAGACGACGGTTGTACGATAAAAATAGACCTCAGGTCTTAAATCTGCATGATAATACAAACAACTGTCGATTAAAACAAACTTGATCCATTGACTAAATAATACTTGGTAGTTCACACAGGTTCTCTAGGCTTTTGCGAAAAAAGGTATTTTTGTTGATTTTCTGGTGCTATTTCTCCCAAGTTTGTAGACGGTGTTCGGTTTTGTCAGCATGGCCTACACCGCATCTGCCCTTGTAACTGGTGGATTTTGTAAGCTGAAAAATCGATCGATCGTATTGATGGGCGACAGATCACTGGAAATTGTTTTGCGAACTTTCGTGTTCAAACAAACCATAGCCTTTGCGTAAATGGATATCCGTGAGCATTTCTGAACATTACGTTTCTCCTTGCTCTGTTGACTTCACAATTAGATATACCACTTTTAAGAGAACTGTAAGTTCATACTGTTCGTTAAACCTTTTCCCAAAGTGTTAGTTCAATGGGGACAGATAATGGGTCATATCACACGAAATTAGGACACTATTTAAATGGAAAGTGAACATTAACCATACTTGCTCGCAGCTTTCTCACTTAACTAGACGTCACAAGCAGTCTCTTTGAAAAAGAGGCACAGAATTCAATTTTGTTCCAGTTATAGCAAATGCTTGTATATTTCGGAAAATGTACTTGGATTCAAAATTTCACTCAGTAATCTCATTGATCTCTACGCCACTTGCACCATTGTAAGCAGCAGCCATTCACATTAGATTCTGAATTCGAAATCTGTGACTAAGTGGGAGTTCTATTCGAATATGATAATCCATATCCCCTATTACATGCCAGTAATCGAAAATGTGGCAACTTGTTTGTTGTTCACATTCTGGTTGAGATCCGGCCTCAGTTTTGTCTTACCAGAATTTTAGTTTACAACAGCAAGCAAAGAAACAAACCGCACTGAGCTCAACGTCCGCAAAAGTTGTTTTACTTTCTCACAAGAAATTAATCCCACAACACGGATCAAATTTGGGAGGCTTCATTAGTGAATTTTCTTCTTCAACTCAGAAGCCTCATTTGAGGAAGAAAGCTAACTAGGATATCTACCCCAGTTTTAGAAAGGGGATGGGCTTTGTAGGTTCAGGTAGCTTGATTAACATCATGGGAATTGACTTACGAAGTCACACGTAGCTGGTAAGTTCAACGAAACGTAATCAATTGATCTCCAGTCCACAAAGCGTATCTTATGATGTTTACCACAGGATTCACTTCCACAGTCACACTATCATATCCGCAAAAACAATGCCAGATTTCAAAAGCGTTCAAACGCATGGAAATGTCACACTGGCTATTACAGTCTTGAATATGTTATCAACGTTCCGAACTGCCAACTAATAATATCAAATAAATCACGGTTTATAAAAAAGTTATTTCCAAAAAACCATGACGCATAAAGTGGCACAACGTTGGAGCCTATAATATCGTGCTTGAAATTCGCTCATTATACTGAGAAAGGTAAGTCGTCAATAAAACCAACTGTACACAGAAAAACTAATATACCCCCAGCGCTCAATCTTACGATCAAATTTCGAATTGTTAACCACATGATGGATATTCCAGGACTTAATTTTCCATGCTTTTCAGTTCTGTTTGCTTGTGATATTTTGCATGCATCGTTTGAATTAAAGCTTGTAACAGCTAACAGACTGTCGCACATAATCACAAATTAACATTAAAATGTCCAAAACCTGGCTGCCATAACCCATTCCCGAGCGTTTTAAAAGAACTAATCTACTGTACACATATTCAAATTGGTCGCAACATATATAAAGTGTATCTCAGCATTTCCAACTGTCTCCATTCTTTCCGATGAATGATACTGTTCTTAATAACCTAGAGTTTAACCAGTTTAGATTGTGTCTATCACGATAGTGAAGACTTAGTAGAAGTCCATTCGTAATCTGCCTAGATAACTCGGTGTAGATATTTAGCGCAACAAAATTTTTGGAAAAAGTTCCTCATCAACACGATTGGTTTTAAGCTGTTAAATGAGAGTTACCAAAAGCTTTATTTTTTAACACGCTAGACTGTGGGTAGCAAATGAACGAAATTTCTGAAAACGTTATGCAATACATGATGTGATGTTTCACGAAACAAACGTACTGATTTC
Organism: Paragonimus westermani; assembly: GCA_008508345.1. Taxonomy (NCBI): domain Eukaryota; kingdom Metazoa; phylum Platyhelminthes; class Trematoda; order Plagiorchiida; family Troglotrematidae; genus Paragonimus; species Paragonimus westermani. The sequence continues at coordinate 51,097 of QNGE01000167.1, read as the reverse complement.
AATTTGGCGGTAGTTCTTTCTGATATTTGAATAGTGAACTGAATGGACTTGCCAGTGCTCAGGGCACAGCTATCTGTGGACCGGCCGGTAGACCGTTATTGTTTAATGAAAAGAAACACATTTTGTGAGCCACCTTGCCCTCCAACGACGGGCTAGGCCCTCACTCAAAATCGGTGCCAGAGATTACTTTAAACGTCATCAACGGCGACCGCTGGCAACTGGTCCTTAGCGATAGTTTCACACAAAAATAAACTGACCGCCAGGAAGAAGGTGGAGAATATTCCAATAATGTTAATGCAAACACATATGGCTATTTCCCCTTGTTGCTAATTTTTTCTTCATTCACTCAGTGACCTGCATTCAGTCAAAAGATTCACTGTTTTTTCCGTAGACGTTCATTATTACAACCAGCTCATCCACTCCGTTTTAGATCCGTCGTATCCATACCAGAGTTCACCTTAATAATAGTATGCACATTTCCATTAACTTGTCCATACTGTCAGCCTGCCTGGCCCCCACAATATACATGTGAAAAAGCTTTGTCGATTTCCACTTGAAAAATCGTAGTTCCCTACACGTAATCAACCAGCGCCACTTTACAGAACCGAAGGCCTTCTTTTAGTGCGGTCATGTTCATCCACTGCATGCAATTACTGTGCAAGATTCAGCCATTTTCATCCCGAATAACATGATGGCTAGATGAAATATGACATTTGTGGACAGCTCCAAGGTCACTTCTGAAGTAAACCGAAACTCAGCAAGATTAACTGGAGAATTTATATGTTAATATCCTCTGCTATAAGGAAAACAACTCCGTTGAAGTTTTACACACACGTTTTTAGTCAAACCACTGCACAAAACGTGACAAAAAACGCATCCATTTCCGAAGGCTTCTATTTACTTCTGCATGGATTTTAGTAAAATATATGACTATAGAGCGCTCATCATTAATTCATAATTCCTGTTCATTTTTTTCTTGTTGTTGGGAATAACGTGAAAGCACCAACCCTGAAGCGGATACGCTCATCTTTATTCCCCTCAAGTGTTTGTACGTTCTGTTTGTTACAACTGTTTTTCAAACGTTTTGTGAGTTTTGTGATTAATATGGATGAGAAAAGAGGGTGGGATTGATCGAGGTCCTCTTGCACGTAGAAAATGTAGATTGTAGTAAACAGAACGGCATTCGCGCTAGTGATTTTCGAAGTATTGTAACATTTGTGCTAGCGAGGGGTTTCCATCTGAGCGCTAGCTACTCAGGATGAGGCTAATCGAGTTTGAAAATATATAAATAAAACGAGCCATATTTTGATAACATCACGTTTGACTGTCTGGCAACGTCCGTAAGTATGGAAGCACAGTGTACTGTGCTCTGGTTACAACATGAGGCAATTTTGAAATGGAATCGAAATGGATTTCGATTACAACACTCCTGAGAAAGGCCACCCGAGGTGGTTGAAACGCAGAGTATTACAAATTGCTCATAACGTTGTGTTATTTCCAATCTGTTTATCAGTAACATGTTAAACACGACGCCCAAACTATTCAACTTCATTCGTACTCAATTTGGTGCGGATAACTTACAAATGAAGTAATTTTCACCGGAACATTCTACTACCAACCATGACTGAAGACTTTTCTGTAAAAAGCATTAATAATTCAGTATGAGGTAAACTGACGGCGTGCTGTGAGCTTCTTATCAAGAATGTCTTCATTATGGTATCTATAACACCAAATTGAATGAAATTTAGTAAAAACTTCACTCGTATAAGATTCGGACTCACCCTTCCAAGTAATTTTGTCCGGAATTTACTCAGGTCTTCTAATCTCGCGTTCAGTAAAGTCTGCCACGTTTCCGATAAGCACCCGTCCAAAAGGGCAGTTAGCAGGATCAAATCACTTCTGCGTAATACACAGTAGATTTCTAATTTGAGTTTGATCTCGCCACTGCAGCTTTCAAGTGCGTCCAGTGCATTCTGAAAAACGTAACATGAGTCCAACTAATTTGAAACCGCTGGCGGGATGCGCGTTTGGATAGGAGCGACCATGTTCGCAAGGCAACATGCGTTGACCGTGCCTAAAGTTCGAGCCACAAAGTTAACTGACAGCATGTTAGTAGGCGTTGCTATCATTGTCACTGACTTTGTCCATCCCTGTCAGCTCACTTTTCAAATGTGTTTGCGCTTGCTACAGCCGTGTTTATCCTCTCGCTTTCTTTTACCACATTTTTGTCCACTTACCAAACCACCTGACAATTCTGTCTTTGTAGGGTTCACCGATGCTGACCAAACGACAGATCCCTGTCGAACCGTTTCAGGTCTTTTGGTCCACCAATCAGTGCTTCCCTCGGCAGTTATGCTGATGTTATTGCTCGGTCTGATCTTAAAATTACACACTTGTAAAAGGCAGTATGCTGGAGTGGATCACTGATGCTTCAGTCATGTCTTTTTTAAGTCATCAATTGCATTTCTGTTATTTGTCTTTCTCGGTTAGACGTGAATAACTTTTGACCTGGTAACAACCTTCCTACATAGAGGGTATAACCAATGACAACAAACGGCTGGACACGGGCTATAAAGTCTGGGGACGGAGACTAGAACACTTTTGACTGCGCAGTCTTTGCTGTTAAATGACCGATAAACTGTAATAATTGAGGAAGAACTACCATCTGTGAGTTTTCATTCAATTACTACACTTTACCAGTTGTTCAGAAGCATCTTTAGTAGAGTTATCAACCACGCTCACCAAATAGTGAGCGTGGATGACAATTACCCGAACAAGTGAAAAACATGACAACTGATGGAAAAACTGGCGGTCCGTAGTTTTTTGTTAAACTTGATTGCTTAGCTGATCGCGTATAAACCGAATCATTCACACCATGGTACTAATGAGCACTTTGACAGCTTTGTTAAGAATGGAGAAATGGAGCTATGAAAATGTGGGTTGGAGGCGCACATTCATGCGTCATTCAGATGAGTCAGGAAATCAAGCCAGGCGCCCCGAAATTTCAAATGTAAACTGGTTACTTGCCCATCCCATTGTGTCCAGTGAAATTCACCAGGTGGGCGAGGGTAGGGCTGCATTGTTGGGACAACATAACAGCAAACTTCAAAATCGGTCAACGCTGTCCGGGGTTTAAAACTGTAATATTACTGCCTTTATACAACAAGCTTCGGCCATTCAACGTGGACCTATAGCATATCTTATATTGCAAAAACCTTGCGGTTGCTCACGGCTCCCTTGAACCCAGACGGAACCAGAATTTTTCGCAACTGAACTTTATCTGAAAATTTTCTTCTCATCACATACGTACGGATAAGCACAATAAGTTTGATCCCGCACGAATACGACCAATGTGCTCAAGCCACACTTCCCTGATTGTGATCACATGACCTCGTACGAATTTTTCACTCTCGATCATTGTATAAGAATGTCCACAAAATAGCCCTGAAGTGAATTGTAACGATCTTAACAATTAGAGGCAATTATGTTGAACGTCTGCTAATAAGCACCCTTTACAATTCGGTGTCCTACAGGTCAGAAGCTCAAGCTTGTATTGGAGACAATGTTGGTGTAAACTATTGTCCTTTACCCGGGCAATCAAGGGAAGCAGAATTGAACTATTCATTTCACACACTTTGCAAATGACTGACTATTTTTCTGGGATTTTTTTCAGGCAATTACTACGTGCACAATTACTGTACCTTCAAACATTGCATTTCCTGCATAACGGCGCCTCCTTGTCTGGCAAGTCTCTTGCTTTGCGCGGTGTAGTAGTATGCCTGTAGTAATCTGTTGTTCACCTTAATCGCCTCGTCCAGACCGATTTTAAGGTTAGTATCCAATTCAGGTTCTTCGGGGACCGTTAACTGGGGAGTACCTATCAGTTGATAAGAATTTACAAAATAAATGAGTAAACGTGAAGAAACTGCTTGTGAACTACAGTGGCCATTGAACTGGTCTAAAAGTACTTTGTGAAATGTTTGAAATTTTTGGGTCACCAAAGGTGCTCCCCAGTCAATGCCGGTAGATTTCTCCAGCACGACAAAAACATTCCTCTGTGAATCATACCCTCTAGTCACAACACGATTAGGTCTACGATCAATTAATTGCGCAGTGATAGAGCGTTTTATCACAATGAAACATGTCCAATCACATTAACTTGCTAACACCCGTCCCTGATTTGTCGAATAATGAAAAACCACACCCTCTGTTCATCAGTTTCTTTTTCAACCAAGCTTAATCTAGGTGGAAGCTCATTTGTCTTGAGCTGCTTGTCAGAATAACATGAAGTCAAATGGAAATAACTCAACGGTACGTGAGACTAGACTTTTCAACCATGTACTCTAAAAATAACCTTCAGAAATGTGTATTCTGGCGAACAGATAAGTGATAAACTCTGACAACAAATCTTATGCAGACGGCTTAAGTGTGATTATAATCTCAAAAAAACCGACGTTGTTAAAACATTGGATGATATTTATTGCCATTTGGTTCGCCTCAAGTTTGTGGGATTTCCGAATATGTTCAAAACATTGCGGTTAAGTAGAGGTCCTGTGCAGTCAAAACATCAGCACTTTTATAGGACACAAGATATAAGATGGTTCTGTTAAAGTGTGGACGTCAACAAGGTTGCATATCTCTGTGGACTACTGACTCCTTAAGTTTACAGATAGATCACATAAGAAGCCATAATGAGAATGTACTATTGGAAATATGCTCCATATTCTACTAATCAGCTGCCAGTAATGGTTTCAGACGATACATCAAATAATCTGATAGAAACAGCGCGAGTATTTATTACTCAGTTGTGCAGATTCCAAGGGAAAAAATTTCGGGATTTTTTTGCGATTCCTAGAAGGATATGTGTGACAAAAACCTCAGGTATTGAGGTTAAATAAAGATCGTTCTAGAAGGGGCTTTGAAGAAACCAGTTAAAAATTATGCATTCCTTAGGGCTGAGTGTTAGATTGTTGGTTCTCCAAAACTCGACTGTCTCGCAGAATTTTGCACATCTGCTTGCACAAAACCTCTCCCTACTGATAATAATGATATGGTTTCCAGTGACAGCCCATTGATTCAGTTTGAAATTTTGGTGGAAATCAAGGGACGCAATACTCATCAACTTTACACCATAGCAAGACATTTTCACTTAACGATAAACCCTTGTTTCTTGTGTTAAATTCCTAATCAGTCCACAATCCAGAGACGAGTTCCAAGAACAGTTTCATTTGCAAGTGAAGTTATTCGGCAATCTCGACAACGTGTTATCACAATGCTAAGTTTGGTACGCAGTCCTCTGCATTTGACAATAACGATGAAAAGTTTTCATTTTCAAACGAGATGACGGTATTAGGGTCTATTTATGGAACATTACTGCTGGCAAACTTCTGTGGTCGCCTTCCTGTCTAGATAAAAGCAGTGTCCTTTTCAATCACAGCTGTGATTGGTCACAGCTTGTAACTTTTGAAATTCCACGTTGTTGGCCATCTACTGTGATCGCATAGGCATTGAGTTCATGCGTTCATGTTCAGATGAGCTTCAGTACTTGGCATAGGCCACGTTTATGCCTTTGGGAATCTTTCCCGCTCACTGGCCCGTAGATATTGCTCGGGTTAAAGTCTGCTTACTGAAGCCTGCTGATAAGTATCAGACTCCCAAATGTCCCCTTGCTTGCACTGTGTTTATCATGACGAGAAGTTCTATGGCCCCAGTGTTGAATGTGTGTCCATTCTTATTCTTTTCAATGGGGATTAAACTCGCATAGCAGAACAGAAAAACACTCAGTCCATATTCACTGTTGAATTCACCAATTTTCTCAATATTCACTTTTCACAATTCTGATTAATGAACTGAAACACAAGTACACTGCACCTACTATCCATTGTTCCAGCCATTATAAGTGATGACAGTCCAACTTGGCAACTGAATGGGCAAAAGCTTTGCAGACAGCCTCAGCTAACGAGATTCTAGATACTCTCCCTGGTTTCAGCAAAAACTGGGGTATTAAAAATCTATCAATAAACGGCTTCAAGGCGCTGTCGTAACAGATCTTCATATATACACTTGCCCAAAAAATGTAACGAACCTGCTGCAGTGCACTCCGAGGGTCTCAGTCGGTTTGGGCAGTGCACGCAAATGGTAAATCATAGACTGACCATTACGATAATCATTATGCATGTTCAATATAGTTAATCTCTTGGTGCTCAAGTCAATTACAACCGGATTTTCATCCCGTTGTGCTACTCATGTGAGTACCCTGAACTTCCTGATACACTGGTAAGTTTGTTACATCAAAATTCTGTACTTTGATGCCAAATCTATAATATGAAAATTCTAAGTGTGAATTTTAAGTGGAATGGAAGCATATCTGGTAACTGGTCGATTGATATTTCATACTAATCCGTGAATACCTCAAGCTTTAGAAAAGTTTGAATTTAGACTGGTTAAACTAACTGGATGCAAACATCTCTCAAAACCAAAAGCCAAACCTTTTCGTTCATTGATGTCTTCTGTCTCAGTAATGTTACCAGCCATCAGATTGAAGTCTAGACGATGTCAGCTGCAGTCAAACTGTTACCAGCACCAGAAGAACTGGTGATTGATGCTAACATCAGCTAATATAGACACTGTGACCCAGGAAGATAGGGTTGGTGTTGGGTTACATCTGCTGACTCACGATGTCAATTTTTGTTTTAAATGGCACAATACACATTCTCACTCGCTTTGTCAAATATTCTGGTCGGTGATTACTTGGTAAATAAATTGCTTTGATATACCCCATTCCGGTTAGTCTGTCTGCTAATTTTTTATAACCAATAATGTTTTACTTTTGTATACCAGTAGTTCCGCTTCACTTCACATGTTATTCAAATCAAATAAAGCGAAGATCTTGCTCCATTTTGTCGCGCATTCACAGAGTAATGTAAGTGGCACGCTTTTCTCACGTGCTCAAATACAAGGCTTGAAGGCTCCAGCCAGCTGAGTTGACTGCTGTGTCCCTCAATCTGGGTACTACAAATTAAGATTCTGTTAGAGCTGCATTGTTGCATAATCTTAATACTCATGGGAAATCAAGATTCCCATCTGCACGGACACAGTGATAAAGCAGCTTTCAGATTCATTCCTACTCGGCAATATGCATCCAACACGTGAGTCTTTATTGTGCGTTTGTAGTGAGATCGTGTGATTTAACAACGGCTTACACTATCCGTCTAATTATTCAAATTTAGGTTGAGCTAATTTATTTTTCCCCTCAAATAGTGTATCGACTTGCAGTCACGTAGAAACTTCAAGCGTTCAGTTGATTAGTTTTAGTTGAGTTACCTTTTAAGGGTTCCAATGAACGAAGTTCTGTCAACTGACATTTGCACAGCTGTTGACGGCAAAGCAACCAGAGTTCTGCTGTCAGGCGCTTGTGTGGTTTGTGGATCGAACTGTCCGTCAAGTTGTTGCTCGCAGCCCTCAACGACTGTGGGTTATCCGACGGAGCACACTTATCTGATTGGCAAGGCGTGGAGAAGAACAAATCGCTCGCAGTTAGTTTCACATTCATAACTATAAAACGAAGTAACCAACACGGGAAGCACATCGACGGAAATGGAGATGAATCGATGGTGGAAATTTTCTGAAAGATTCACAGTTTGCTATTTAAAGAAACGCAAATGTTTCAATCAAGCTCAGGACTACACACACAGCCAAATTATCCGTGCTCCAAAATTCCCATTCCAAACAAGAAAAACGGAAAGGAACTCAAATGCTCGACAACAGAAGATGCCCTCAACATTCACTGAAGACCGGCTTGTTTGGCCGATCACACACTTACACTGGCTTATCACACGTGCGGTCGCACTCTGTCACGCCTAAGCAGTCCATGTTCCACAGAATGTCTGTATGTATCTGAAAGAATGATAAAACTTGAGCAACCCTGACAAACCGTTGATCTTAACATGTATAGGGAAGTGCAAGCTGAAGTCCGAAAATGCAATTTGTCTGGACAATAAAATAGCACCTTAACAAACAACAAGTTCACAAAGATATGTCATTTTCAAATGCCCTTATGGAGGTCGATGACCAGAACCAGCATCAGAGAAAATCTGGTGAATGTTCAGCTCTAATCTTGGTGTGTTTATCAGATTTCCGGTATTTTTAAGCCTCTTTCTGAGTTACATAAATACTGAGTGGCGCCCAATGAAGTGTTAGAGACTGTTTTTAAGGTCAAATGATTTAGTTGCATAAATTGACATGGACACGTGCAAACGTCGGTTACTTGATGTGTTAGGAGAACACATTGGCCGGATAAGTTCGATATGATGGTTGCCTTGACGGATTGCAGTGACCCAGTTCCTAGTCCGTCATTGCTATGTCAAGCAAGAAATGTATAATTTGGGTTAAAACATCCTGCAGGTTTAATCACCATTTGCCAGCCTGTCGGTGCGTGTTACCACCGGCTAGTATCTGTCGTATTACCAATTTGAAGTTTACCATAATGGATTGAATTCTGCACGTGGGTTGATTGGTGACATTTTATGAATGACGAAGGGGACTGAACTTGAAAAGTATAGATGATTTTGTTGAATTCTTCAGTAAAGCTGAGAACAAAAGATGTGACAGCTCACGGTTACATCGGTTAATTAAGACTAACATCGGCACAAGGTCATCAGCCTCAGGTGATGCTCGATTTCGTAGCTCAACGCCAAGACTGTATGTTACCGAAAGGTATAACCATACAGGCAGAAAATTCTGCATCAGCACAGAAACCGATTAGCAACGCTATTATAGACATTGGTTTCTGATTCTCTGAATGACGGTACATGTACCTCACAAACTCAAGCCACAAAAATTCAATACAATCGCATTCACCTTTTCAACTTCACTCCCCTTCTTCATTCACAAAATGTCACCAATCAACCCATTCAATCCATTATGTAGAACTTAAAATTGGTAATACGACAGATACAAGCCGGTGGTAACACGCACAGAAAGTCTGGCAAATGAAGCTTAAACCTGCAGGATGTTGTAACCTAAAGTATACGTTCCTCACTTGGCACAGAAATGACGGACCTGGAACTGAGTCATTGCGATCCGTCAAGGCAACCATCATATCCAACTGACTGGAACAATGTGCAGTGTGCCCAAGCACATTAACTATATAATGTTACACGAACGTCTACACGCGCACGTTCAACTATGCCACCAAATTTCTCATTCTGACAAACGGTTTATAACATTTCTTCTGAAACTACCGTCCCATGCCTGTAAGCAGTCAGACTTAAAAGCAAGAACGGAATGGATGTTACGCTGCGTTGCATCATGATATGCGGCACCGACCCATGTGGGTGGATGAATTACCTTCCATTTTATGTCACCGTGGTAGAAGACTTAGGAAGGTTGAGAGACGAGCGTCTGCAATACGCTTCACACATATTTTGGTCAAAGATTTTGAATACTATTCAGTGCTCTGATCACGCGCGGTTTTCTTCACTCTAAGTTTGCACGACGGGCTCAGTGTGTCAGTCCAAATCAAACTGCAAGGTAACCTCGGTGTTCGATCAGTTGTCTGCCGGATCTGTGTTTCCTTTGTATTCAGAATTCGGAAAGGAGTATCTTTGATTAGGCATATGTATCACAGCGACTAAATACACACCAATCTGTTAACCACCTCAGTGTGTTTGTCAACGGAAGACTGTAATATCAAAGTTTTTGTCTCATATTCAACTAGCAGCACATAATGCAATAATGTCCCAGTGAATTTGACTGTACTTGCAGTGTGTTAATCGTGTCCGTGATTCCATAAGGTTGGCCTGCAATATCAACCGTAGGGCAAACCATGCATAATCATGTTACTATGGCTTTTCCATTGGTGAACACAACGTAATTGCTCATGGTTTCTTGAGTGACTGTATACTTTCAGAATGCTCCTAGATCTGAGCTGTCTTGCCCAAGAGGGTAGTAGAGGGAAATCGAAGTGAAATTGCATATTCGTCTTCTTAACCACTAGCTATTCACAACAAACGACAAGTTCAATTTGAAATTAAATCGTTCAGTCACCTTTTGGAAGCATTTAACTTCCATTGAATCCATACCAGTTAATTGTGTTGCATCAGACAAACGCCTTGACAAGTCTCTTTCAATTGGAACTGGTCAATGAATTAATTTGAAGAACGATTGCTTGATTATATAACTGATGGGCAGATCTTAACATCAAAAAGACTGAAGGAAACACGCACATGCAGTATGCCTGACGTGCCACCAAATAGAATGTCATTGCACTACCACCAAGAATATAAAAACACGGCGGCTGTGCAAAGACCGTTTACGTTCGTTGTTCCCTATTTTCATTTGCCTTGTAACAGATATTTGCAATAAACAACTTCCTAAACAAAGCGTCTTTTCGCGGTCACAACAACAGTTGATTACATCCTTTCCATAGAGAAAGGCTGCTCCAACTAGTTCTTCTCAAACAACAAGCGCAAAACTGGTGTTTCGTTTCTGAATAAGACTGATCATTAGTAATCTATAAACCCCGCAGAAAGTCTAACAAATTGTGTCCTGTCAACATAACTGTGAATTTCTAATCCTTGTACTGGGGACTAACTTTAATATGACAATCATTATGTCACCCCTAGTGATCCTAGAACAGTGCTAGCGTTACTGACAAGAAATTGTAGCTAGACCTTTGGGTATGCTACTTGAATCGTTCTTAATGTGGGGTCAATGGTAAGAAGGTGGACCGGAGTTCAGGTCCCAGTCCTCAAAAGACACTGTACCACGGACAAGAACTGACAAGAGCGAAACTTGACTATGGCGTCTATCTTCAGAAGAAGCAGAGTGGCAATTTTATCTGTCAAGGAAAGTTGCAAGCAAACCTGGATGATGTTCAGTTCGCATAACCCAACTCTCCAAAATGCCGGCAACAATTTTAATTTATCTCTGCTAACCCATCAATGATCTTTATCTTGTAATCTGTAATCTTTTCAAAGAATACAGGCTTCCATAAAAAAATTTGAACAATAAGGGATGGCACACATTCGAATCTGTGTTCTACCGTTAGGTGAGCAGTAGATCGGAGTTAAACTAACTGAAAACAAGCAACTATAATGACACCAATGGAAACAAAATACGAACTGGCTTGAACTTAGAAACCCAACCAAATCCTACATAGTTGAGCGTGCAACAGAAACAAGTGATTAACGATTACAGTAAAGATCATGGAAACAAGTTTGCTCATTTTGTCAACTCTTGATATTCGTAATATGCGAATCGTCGGAAGGATGTCCTAGAAATGTGCACACAGTCTATGGCTGAATTCATCAGATAAGAACAATGTTACGGCAGGCTCAACATCCTCGTATGAAGACTCAGTTATATCCGAATGAACAGCTGATTCGTTTTTGTGGTTCTACTAATCAAACTTTCAACTATGTGTAAGCGCGTTTAGAAAAAGATGGTGAGAGTTGTGGATAATCTTGTATGTGATATACACATATATCCATGAAAGTAGGCCACATCATAGACAGGCGGTTTCATGAAGTTATACTTGCACTTAGTGAGAGGTTCGTGGTGCTCTTGAGGTGTTCATAAATAGCAGAGTTCCTTACCACGTTTCACAATGAGTGCCGTCGGCAGGAAATTATCGGTAACTTGTTTCATATTCCATAATTTCTATCACACTCACAATTCCATTTGCAAGTTCTTTTTCTACTGCTGATGTCTTTGATAGATTGAGATAGAGTCAGCACGGAATCATGTGTGTACGACCGTTAACAAAGCAGGGATGTGCATTAGTTGCAGGAGAGTTAATTTCATTAACCATAGCATAGCAAATTCGTTCAAAAAATCGCGCACTGTTTCTTTGAGAGTTTGGAGATGGTGACATGGTAACAATTACATCAGCATTCTTGGCGAAGTGTATCGAAGGGTTTCTGCTCGATTTCATACTTTAAACTTGATAACATTTGAAAACCCTAGATTAGGACCGGGAAACACGCTTGGCCGTCAACGTCTCATGGTGTCAGACACCCTGTATAAAATTTATGCAAGTCAGCAACAACGAATACACACACTGTGTAACGTCGCTTACGTGCTCGCGTTTCCGCTATCAGCAGTGCAGCGAAAGTTGTCATGATGGCACATCGTACGCAAAATACGCCCAAGTTCCCAACGATCTTTCTAAATTACTGGTTTTTTGAATTTGATAACTGCGATTAGACCCAAAGCCCAAGTAGTCTTTTCGACTCGTGTCATTCTACCCATTAGGGACGTCGTGCACTGGAAAATACTACTCCACTTCTGACTCAGCATCACTTTGACGAACTCTCCCCACCCAACGCATCGTTCACTCCGGATGCTGTGAGCCTGTACTCCGTGCCACTTCGTAAATTCAGTCATATACTCGTACAGTTTCGCCATTGAGCTCGGTGTCGAACACAGACACCTCCAGAAAGTTACGCATACACCTAACCATTTGGGTGAAAGCTCTTCTACAACAACATGTGTGCTCCAATAATCCCCATTTTCTATCCCTCATTTAGGGTTGAACACTTTCGTTAAAGTGAGCCGGTAGACTACAAACTGCTCCCTTCCGTGTGTCAGAGAAGTTTTCAGTTTTTTCTTAAACTTGTCTCATTCAGCAAACAATCGCTCTGGTGGGATCACCATACTGTGATCAACTTTTAGTCTGGATCCATTGGGACCCCGGGAGTGCTACTATGTATCAATTGGAACGGGAATGTGCTAGTGCGCTTCTAAACCACTGCCTAATGAAAATGTAACATTAGTGGCACGGCAGATTTCTCCGCCGTCTTCTTTTGCTGATGCTCATTCATCAGTTGCTCGGTTGTTACGTTCAGTGACCTTGTTAGTCCTTATGGGATATACTGTTTTTTATATGCATATGAGTTCCAGTTGCTGCTAACGCATGTGACAGTGCTTGCTACTAAAATGTTTCCCCTGATTCGTCGAAACAGTTTCTTATACTCTTTTTCACGTGGTTGTGCTGTATCACTGTATTTTCAACCACAGACGCTCTCAGGTCTGGAATACCAGTCGCTTTAGTCCAGCGGGTAGGATGTTCTTTCATGATGAAAGCCCACATATTATCTTGAACGGCCAGTAAACCTGGGCCCATTATATCCATCGACCACAGGTTCCTATATCAAAGACAGATATTGGTCTTAAGGACTGCAAGGCTCACCAGCTGCTGCTTTGCGATAAAAAACAGTTTTTGCAAGCAAGTACCTAAGCCAGCATACTATCTTTCAATCCCGACTAGTAGATTGTCTGGGATAGTACATTACACTACATAAGGCATGTGCCACTTGGCTATAAGTTTATCTTGGAGTGACCATCACATAAAAGATGCCATCAGTGGGTTGTACCGCTGTGTCAACGCATTGATGAGGCCGATTCTTCTCTACCGAGAAATGATTATGATTAGCTCTTTCTCGTTATCTTTTGATGAGACTCCTACATCCCCTTCCAGAGTTTCAGTCACCTTCTTGCAGACTTAATTTTGATGCTCTCAACATACTAGTGCTTGGAAGTTCATTTCTGTCTTCAAGTTGGTAACTTCAAAGGTCAGGTTTAGTAGTTTTTCGTCTCGCTAAATTTCAGAATATCACCGAAAACTCTGTTATCCCCTGTCACGTGATTAACTGTGAACTCGTGTCAATGTAGGTCCTACATCTTAAGGATGAATTTGCCTTTCGGGTCTTTCATCACTTTGATCCACTACGAAGAATTGTAGTCGGTATCCACGTGAAACTGTTAGCCTAACATGTATAAACTCCCTGAGACCACAGTCCAGTTTTTAGCAAATCTTTCATCCGCAATGGCTTAAGCTTCGTTTGTTAGTTCATTAGGCGTTATTTGTGTCAGCCGGTTTGCTGCTAATGCCATGCTTCAGTGCTGAATATTCCATGTTTGACTGTTTTTACTTGAATCTTGAACCGCACTATGCACGAGAATGTACTATTCCGAGAGAATTAAAAGAGCCAGATTGCAATTGAAACACATAACAATAACAAAAACTTACTGTTATTTTTCACTAAAATCGGATACAATATTCGCATAGCTTTAAGTGCAATCAGTGTACCAGCGCGAGCCTCGTGCTTTTGTCGATAAATCTGGGTCAACTGCAGGAACGTCTTTATCAGCAATACGAGAGAGCCTGAAAACATAAAAGTACACTCTCGGTAAAGAAAAGAATATAACGACACCAGAATGATAAATCAATTGATAAGTGAAAGCTTACTGGATTTTCCATCCTCTGGTGCACGCAATGTAGTCACAAGCATCCAAGAGATAGACGATGCTGTTTTCAATAAGACACCTTTGAGCAAAGACTCATACATGTAGGTTGGGTGGTCCGCCGTTGATGCATACTCAGCAAGACAGCCAATAATGTTATCCCCAGACGATTGTCCTAATCAGTGTAAGGATAAGCAAGCAGATTATATACGTAGAATGATAGTCCTCTCGTTCGGTTTTCGAACACAATGAGTGAATAGGCTTTATTTACCCTGAAGACTAGTACATCAGGATGTATAAAAACAAGCGGGTTAGTCAAGAGAATGCCTTCCATCCACTGCCAAGTAAAGGTCACAACAGAGGGTGATCCTATTCGGTGATTAAGTCTATAATAATGCAAACTGTAACTTCTGCTTCTAACACACCTGTCTGCACAAAAGCACTTCTGAAAGGCAAATTCATATTCGGATACTACTGATACCGTACAACATTTATAGATACAGCCAGTACAAACCAACACAGGTGGTGAGCAGTTTTCAGACAGCCAGTTGATATGTTCAAAACAAGAAAACCAACAAACTCGTTTGAATAGATTTCTTTCAATTGACTGACATGGTATGAATGCAAATATTTCGAGCTGTGAACATTTCGTTTGTTCTGATCGATCGCATAAATAAACCCGCCATTTATTTGTGATAGCAATAGGCAACAACAAGATCATGATTTTTTAAGGACTGGGTTTTCCATACAAAAAGTGGTGGCCAGTTAAACAGGAAAATAGCCACCGAGCCGAAAAGGGTTGCTTCGGCATCTTTCAAATGTGGAGATTAGAACGTGGCCATATGTTTCACAGTTATAAGCGCCGCTTTTTTTGTTCCAACTTGGAGTTGCTAAAGGTTGTCTCGTCATACCACTCGGTAATTAGTCATTCCGCTACAGTTGTGAATTCTCCTTTCTGCCTATGTAAAAGTCAATACTCTTCCTAGTGCACTGGTAAGTTAAGTAAGTGGCTGGAACATCCTGTATACTATGATCACAATTGTAGGAAACAACCCTTTTAGTGGAGAGTAGTAAAAATAACTTAGCAGCAGGATACATACGTTCCACAGCAGGCTGTAACTTCTGAAAGAATTCCTGGTTAGGTGTTTACGTTTGACAGGAAGATTTAGAAGTATTTTTTACGTCGAAAAAGCTACCAGTAGACTGTTGGTTATCTTTTGTCTGCTGTCAGTCAGAACGCTACTTTTTAATGCATGCTGTCAATGACAATAAGACGGCACACAATGTGGTGAGACGTTCATTAAGTTATCCATCGGTTGGTGTTGCTTTTTAGCAGACGAAGAGCTTCTTCCTTCTGACATCTTACGTATGTAACCCTTAGAAATGCTCAACTTCAGTACACTCGCTTAATATAAGAATCAGGGAACGTAAGATGAGAGAAATGCAAAAGATTAAAAAAACATCAAAGTGAGTGTCAGTAGCGGAAAAGCAATCATAAAACCCACGTAGAGATTGTCGCCAGCATTCATGGAATTCTCTGAATTTATAAGAAACATATATATAACAGAAGGTTAAGAATGGTTTCACACGTCTGAATTTGTGTCAGACCGTTTACCATGAAAAGACAGGTTAGTGGACTGCTTCATTTCCGTGACGTCAACAATAGGATTATTGCGTAAGGAAAGGTCAGAAGGTAGTCAGCGGAATAAAAACTCAACAAATGCCTATCAAACACTCACCGGTTGCATTGCGACACAGAGCAAGCGACAGGTGATTAGCAATCAAAATTTTATCCACCACAATGATTCTGATGATCAGGTCACCTGATTCGATTCCCGAATTCAACTGACGGCTACGCAGTTACGGCGGACTGTGGTAAGTTATACCAAACTGAGCACACCTGCGGTGGTTTGTGCAGATGACGAAGCCCTTACGACGTTCCAGGTTTAGCGGATCACCAAGGAGATGATTACTCCTGTTAGACACAGGTACTTTTCTTGAAAGATGTTGTGGCGGACTGAGAAGTCTATATTCCGAAATCAAGTCACTCCTGATATGCCTGCAGCGTATTTTAAATTACCACAGATTGTGCACCATCTCTAGCCAGGGTAGAGAACAATGTCGTGAGCCGGTTTGTGCCCCACAGTGTACCCTCTCAACAAGAGTAATGCCTCTGAAGATATAAAGTTATCAAGCTTGGATAGTTATCTCAGAATGGTTTGATTACGAATTAAATACGATGCTGAAACAGTCTGGGCGAAACCTTTCAAATATTCAGATGAGTAATGCAAAAACAAAGTTGGCTTCCAAGGTCCGTGACTCACTGTTAGGAGTCAGGCGAGGTTCATTTGATAAAATCCTGCTCCCACGAGTACCGGTGCTTAGATTTCTGACCCCACACACAAAGTAGTATATGTGGCACGGAGAAGGGAAGTGCATCACCTAACACTTAGTTCACTGGTGTAACATGTGTAAGCCACTCTACAGCTTCTCACATTTGTCCACTCTCAATTCAGTATACGCTCAATTTTACCGTCATCAGCGCACAGTGACAACGCCGAGTTCACAAGTAGTGGAATTTTCAGTACAAACAGGGTAAAGAGCGGGGGTCTTAGTATGATACCTAGTAGCATACCACTGGATATAAGGTACCAATTTCGTTGAGTCTATCATCAAAGTGGCAAACCTGATGATGTTGGACGGGTCACGGGAGTAAAGCACCTTCTATACCGTGATTAAGAACTTCCAGTCAGTTTTAATGATCTACCCGGCTGCAGGCGCTAGAGAATTCTAAGGGAATCGAATGGTTTACCTTCATTATCTACTTGTTTTCAGTACTCTCTCCAGTAACTTGGTGATACAAGAATCGCCTTCAAATTTCATGCTGACATTTAAACGTCATTCAAGCTCTCCACGACCTTCAACATAACCAACACCAATGCAGTCGGCCCGTATTTAGCAGAATCATTATGATCACCATCTTTACCTTATGGGTAACACTGTACACATTTTCCCGACCTTGGGAAGCCTGCATCCCCGTGGAAGTCAACCAAAAAACTGACACAGTGGCCTTCATGACCTTTAGGCACACTTCCTTCGTATTTTTGAATCAGCGGCCGAAGACTTATTTTAACAAAGTTTTGATAGTATTTAGAACAGGCTGTTTGGTGTGAAGATTATTGTGCTCGTGTCAACTGTAATGTTCTTACTAGATGTGTGTACTGAGTCTGTGCAACAAACACAGATATTAGCTCAGATATTAGCTGTCAGGTAGGTTGGCAAATTCTTCATTTAAAATGGTCATCCCACCTGTGTGGTGCAAGTGCGAGAAGGCCGTTCGGCTTTTGGTGCTTAAAAGAAAAGTGCTGCAGATCTAGCCGGTACTAATATTTTTCGGCCCATACTACTTATTGTGACTGTTCATTTCTCTTCCATCACATCCGAAACTAGGCTTTTTGTGATTTCGATTAAAACACTCCTGTGGAAGGCCACCCTAGATGGTTGAAACGTCGAGCTTTACAACTTGCCCATAACCTTGTGTTGTTCTCAATATGTTTATCAATAGGCTTCTTGTGATTCTTAAACAACCGGTTGCTAAAGTAGTCTAAATGGCCGCCCATTGATCTGTTTGTAACCATAGCTTTTAATAAAGAGTAAACTGTCTAAGACAATCAAGTGGGATACATGGATTTTGAGTAGAACGAAAACTGTGTTAAGGCAGTTCTGTCTCAATAAATCGCAAGTGCGTAAACATGGTTCAAACACCAACAGATGAGTCACTTTGTAAACTCAGTGAATCTCCATCTAATTTGTACAACGGTTGAAAAGTACATCTCACGCAACGGACACAAAGAATGACATAAACTGAACTAAAAATATTTACAATCTATCTGGTGAGGTTTGGACATGCCGAAACTTTCATGCGAGACTAAAACAACTTTACTGGTTACATTTGGTAAATGACACCTTCCGGGTAGTCCAATACTCACGGGTTTCACTTGGTTACACTTAGTCTTGAAGGTGTAGCCGTGCAATCGTAAATGAGTGAAAGCTTCCTCAGTCTTCGCTTCGCACCCAAGGAAGTGGCAACCAGAAAGTGGTTAAGCTTATCGTTCCGGCTATAGGCAAGTGGATCTTTCGGTGTAGCAATGTAATCCGTCTTATTGATTGGCAGAACTCACTTGTTAGGCAAAATGAATAAATAAGTTACGAACCAATCGTATCGTGAGTCTTTTCGTTAGTAGTTATGTTCAGCCATTAACAATTTGCTAGAAATCTCCAGCAGAATAGTCTTTAGATTAGGGCCCCACATTCTGGAAGCAATTTTTGCACTCGAACAGATTAAGTGTCAAGCCCCGTGCTTAAAAATGAGTTACCCAGCTCGTCGACTTTCTCTTATGGCATACTTTACTATATGTTAACTTATTTGCCCATACAACTTGCCACTTGGAACCTACTAGATAAGGAGACGTAATTATGTATATACCGACGAGGGAGAATAGTGACATTCTATGGCCGACTCATCTTAGTTCGAACACTGAGCACATAGGTGCTTTGAAGATGTATGGATAGATTTGGATATGTTGAAAAACAAGCAGATAAATTTACCAATATGGATTTTCAAAAACTACCTTACGTAGACAGCAAGTGAATCGTTATTTGGGCTTTTTCTACTAATGTTATGGCGATGTGCCATGTTCTTTCGTTAGTTTACAAGATCGAAAGTGCTAGCTTACATTTTCCGTGTATGACTCGTCAAACTCACCTGTACCAGCTGATTTGATAACCGATCGTTGCTTTTGTTCTTTAAAACCTACTCGTTTGGACACAATCAAATTGATGCATCTGAAAACACAAAAACAGTGAACATGTGCTAGTAGCATCATTATCATCATCATCATAATCATTATTGTCTTCACGAACCAAACGCATTAATCACGACAAATTTGGATGTACCTAAACATTGTTTCATTGCTGTGGTTCATCCAAAAATGGTACCCAACAGCGGAAGGAGAGAACGTAGGCTAAATTGCGTATTCTATCTGACCCTAAGTGGGTTTTCATTCACAGTACAATGTGTTCTATTGTTTATCAATTTTTTGGCCTCTTCTTGCCTACAACCGTAGGGATTTAGCCCACACATATCAACCCTAAATCATAGTCGTTTCTAACCAGTGGGAATGGGCTCAGACGAAAAATTTCTTCCAACTCTTCTCTCTAATACAAACAGCCTGGCCGCTTAGGCTGCTCAAACATCTAATCCAGCGTTGGCATCAATGTACAGAACAGATTGGCCTGCTTCTCGCAGAGTGCACCCTCAATTCTGACATCCTAATGTCCGGTTCGTACATTTCAAACCACATCATTGAGTGAACGCAGCATAGGTGGGCATTTCTTCGTTGTCACCCTATTTAAGGGACGTCGAGTGATTTCGTAATTTGGTAGATGACGAGACCGGAGGCAAGATTATTCCAACACTCGGTGGAATATCTCAATGCGGTGATAAGATGTGATCAAAGCTCACCACGATCGGGTTGCAGACAATGCAGGTGACCGGACAAGTCACCGCTCAATAAAATCGAATCAATAGGCGAGAAATGGCAAACAAAAGTCTACAACTCAGTGTCAGCCACAAGCACAAACCAGACATGATTGCGTACGGTGTCTAATTGGAAACCGCCGTTTCGTTGTGGACTGGAAAATCCGGTTCACAAACGCGAGAGAGCGCGCAACGTGGGGACGTCAGATTAGGACAATAAAGATTGTACCTTACTGAACGACTTTTGCTATAGTGTGATTTAAGACGATTGCAGTGAGGTTAAAACCACTTGGTGGTGGTCAAATGGCTGAAATGCCCAAGATATGGCAGTGAAATTTGTAGTTACTGTTTCGAATTTAACGGTATCCCTTGGGAAATCGGACACAAGAAGAATCAGTCATCACACGGTCACACTAGATACGAATATGTAATCCTTCCAAACTTCGTTCAACCAAATACCCTTGAAACGTGGTAGTCACTTCACTGCAGGAAACCTAATTTCAGAAGGACGGTAGCAGCAACAGAATGATTTTCGATGGTTATCAGTTTCTTCGAGGTTAATATTCAATTGGAAGACTTACTTGTTAAAGTGATGTCATCAGCCACATTGAAGGTTTTGCATTTGAATCGGCCAACGGAGTAAATTTGTTGAAAATACAAGACGACTTGGTGGTTCGGATTTGTGGTTTTGAAACAGAATCACTGGTAGGAATTAGACTTTAGACAAGAAGTGTTTCGTCCCAAAACACAATGTCGTTGTCAGTGAATACGAGTTTCAGAGTACAAGTGCATTTTCAGCTAAACAACAAGGTCACGTGAATCTTTGTTGATGCCGGAACGAAAACTCTTATATTTCTATCAAATGCTAATTTGCTTCCTTGAGGCGTACTACAGCACGTCCCAGAAATGTGGATCTGGCAACTAAAACCAAGGCCCGAAACACAAAGCTTGCCCTAATAAGCAATCACACCTCGAGTGTGTGACGTCCGAATATTTGAAATTTCCCTATTCCCACCGGAGTTTAGACCAGCGAACAGACCAATTAACCGAGTCAGAAGAGCCAGCCGGTAAAACACAACGCCGAAACAACGGTCGGATTAGCTGGTTGTAGATGACGGGGTGCTGTACAAGTTTTTCCACTCAAATATCAGCCTCATCGTTCCAATGTTTTGGCTACCACGGTCCACGAAAATACCTGGCTGCTCACACACATGTTTCAGCGTTTGAGAAGCAATGCCAGACTGGGAACCAGCATGCACTGGTGAATACAAATCAAATAGGTAAAAAGACGGTAAATTTTCAACGGATTCCACTAGCACAATAACTTTTTCCACCGAACGCTGAGTGATACAAAGCTGCACTAATGACGAAACATATTCACAAATTATCAGAAGACTGACTAAAAACTAAATGTGGAGGTTCCTTCCAGAAGTTTTCAGACGATCAAACCCCCAGTAGCATACCTAAACACACCAAGATGGATCCTCGTTTCACATCACAAGCAATGTATCGAGAGAGATCTGATCTTCTCAACTTATTTTGGTTAGGGCCACGGCTTTCTAATTAATACATATGTATATACAACTCGTTCTACATCCAGGTGTACTTCACTGGGCCAGCTATTTCATTGTGTCACCAAACCGTCTTTCTGAAACTAAACTGTAGGTCTCCAAAAGCAGTTGTAACTCAGATTTTGAATTCAAAGTTAACAATCATTAGTACCCCCTTGGAATGTTAGACTGACAAATACTTTGCAGATGTAACCAAATTTACTCTATTGGAATTGGACGACAAAGCCAAGAAAGCGCTGTAGTATTGCGTTATACAACTAAAGCTAGTAATTGATTCTCAGTTCATGAAGCCGAAATCACAATCCATATTGTTAAGTTCGAAGTAGTCAGCACCATTTGAGCCAAGCTAACCCTCAGTTCTGTCTGTGCTTCTTACGGGAATTGGGATAGGTGACTTTTTCTGTCATTCTACCTGGCGGTTGTTCCAGAACTAAGTGACTTATCGTTACATACTTTGACCGTCTTCGCCAAAAATATACAAGTTAGGTTGTGTATACTTATTTCTGTTTGCATATTCAACTGGTTTTTACGCTACATTAACTGAGCCCTGATTGTTAGTCGTGTAGGCATATAAACCGTTACAAAAAAGCGCAAATCCTTGAAGCGCTTTAATAAAAGCGGTCGAAGACACAATAGTTATGAGACAACCATAATTTGGTCCCAAGTGTTTTGTACGAACTGGTTTACTTCATACTTTTTCGTTATTTCGAAACTGTTTTCGCAAAATCCAGCCTCTTGTTAGATCAAATTGGCGCTGACGCCATTGGTTGTTGAAACTTGCCAGATATGTAGAGTCCCAGATGGATTTTTTTTCTGTTGATGATCTAGTTATGGTTTACTGCTTTTGGTTCGATTCAGCACTGTCGTTCTTTCTGAGGCGTATACTTGGATTCGGATCATGCATTGGTACGTTGTCGTTTCATTCTTAGTTTTACTGGACAACAGCAACAGCTGCCTATTTAGAAAATGACCATGTCGTCGGTAAAGCATAAGTACTAAACTCGCTTAGAAAGCTGCTTCAGTGGTTCTCAGTTCTGAGATAATATCTGCCGGAAGAAGATCTAACAGGCAATTTACGAAGCAGGTATTGTAGCTTGCGGCAAGTGGGTACATAAGATGAATACATATTGGATCTTTTATAAATCCCTGGAGTTGTTAGGAGCCAGACGGAGCATTTCTACTGGTAGTTCACGTAACAAGTCTAGAAGAGGTGTCCGTAGGAAACTGAAACGTAGTCTAAAGAATGATCGTGATGCTCGGTTAGTGGAAAAAGTTATAAGAATGGAGACCGCTTTTGCTTCAGGGATCACCGGCAAAATGTTTAAATTATCAGCGAGACAGATAGCACATCTATCTATAATAAGTCCAGAAAGCTAGAGCGGTAGGCGAAACACACTGGGAGTCAATTTACCTGGTCTCCTGCTTCTACTGTGTTGCGGCCACAAACTTGTAATGTAGCACCCTATTCGGTAGATTTGGCACCACTCACCTAGACTGAGGTCAGCAACTGCACTTCGGCCCTCAAATGTAATAATGCCGCTGGTCCAGATGATCTCGTGCAGGCACTTTTCAAAGAAGATGAGGAGACGTCAGCAAAGGCCGTGACTCGGTTGTTTTAACTTGTATGGATGACGAAGACCATCCTTCCATGTTGGCGTCACGCGATAATAGACCCCATACTCGAGAAAGATATCACGACTTCTTGCGAAAACCATAGAGGAATTAGTTTAACCCCAATCATTTCCAGGGTTCTGGCATCCATTATACTTCGTTGACTCACTGCAGTTCGGGAGGTTAACATTTAGAAAGAGTAGGCGGGGTTTCGCGCTGAGAGGGAATGTACGGATAACATTTTTAATCTTCGTCAAAACCTGGAGCAGCGTCATGTGTACCGCCGGCCAACAGTCGCTGTATTTCTCGACTAGAAAGGTGAGTTCGATTCGGTGGGTCAGTCTACACTGTGAATGTCTCTTAAACGCAGGGGTGTACCGAACAAGTATGTGAACATACTGTCGACGCTTTAATCCCACACTTCAGCACACGTTAGGCCTTACGGCGGACTGTCTGAAAGTTTCAGTACCAAAAACGGTGTACGTCAAGGGTGTCCATTGTCACCATTTTCGTTTAATTTCGTCATAGACGAAATAATGAAGGAGTGTCTGCGGCACTCACAAGATGCCAACGTGATCTCTTATCTCTTAAGAGGCTGATTGATCTTGATTGTGCTGACGACGAGGTGTTGCTGTTTGACGACTTTCAAGCGGTACAAACAACACCAAACGCTATTTCGCGTTCTAAATACTTCGGAATGTCCTGCGCAGCCTCGAATGCAAAGTGCTTCTGCAAGGTTGCAATGATTACGTAGATTTAATGTTGCATAATGAAGTCAAGGAGGTTGTTGGCCGGTTTGTGTACGTGAGAAGCTACATCAGCGGCGGCGGCCGAGATGTAGGGAATTTAGTAGAAATGCGTAAGTCTAGGGCTAGGGCGGTGTTCGCCAATCTGGCACACCTCTGGAGACAGAGAGATAGCTCTTCGACGTTTGAAGGTCGCGTGTATAAAGCAACAGCGAAGGCTGTATTACTTCACAGCCCAGGGTAGAAGACGTGCACCATACTCAGGTATGTAATCAACGTTGTTTGCGTAAGATTGGTCGTATGGAATGGCACCAGCTAGTAAGCAACGAAGAGATTAGGAAGCAGGTATACGGTAGTGGTTGTCAAACGATTTCTTTCGTTCAATTCTTACATCTTCACAGACACAGATGGTTAGTTCAAGTACTAACGATGTCAGCTAGTCGTCTGCCACACCGAGCACTCTTTGCTGACGACACAGTTGACTGCCTTATGGTATGAAATACACAGACAATGATCTGGCGTAGAGAAATGAAATCGTTTACGAAGGGGTCGGCCATTGTAGATCGGTTTTTTCCCCCACGTTGGGGCCCTCGCGACTCCCTAGTCGGTGCCTGGAGATGTTAAGTGATATGGTGGCTAATCTAACACAGTGTCGTGAACGTTGTTGTTTGGTCGAGTTGTCTGTGAGCTGAGTGCGTTTATTGACGCCGGGCAGTGAAAGGCGTAAAAGAACTGTCTTCTGATGACGTCTTCCTTTCACATAAAGTTCAGTTTTTTGCCTTCAAGATGTAGGCAACCTGAAATTAAATGTTTGAATAAGGAAGTAGCTTTTTTTAGTAGACGGGCCCCTTCTTCTCTCCTTCTTTATCATCTTTTCCTATATATAGTTTGATTTATATTTTTTCGTGATTATGCCGCGGTTGAGTATCAGTGTAAAGAAATGATGTATTGCTGTCTATATTGATGATGATGATGACGCTCATTCACTGGCCGGAAAAAATTGTTTAAACCTATGTGCATGTTGCACGGGGGAAATTATGTTAATTTGCCACAAGTAATATAGCCTGTCAGTTGATTAACATGCCCTGTTAAAGTACAGTGTATAGTCCGCCATTTCAATAGCCCTACTCTTGCTTTGTTCAAATAAACTGGAACTGGTGAAACATTCATCAGATTGACACCACTGGTTTTGCGAGACTTTTGGATCGAGAGCAGTCAAACCATCCCGAAAGTCAGAAGCTTATACTTTGAAGACAATTGGCACAAACGACTGATTCGTAACGTATATACAACTTACGATTCGTCCATATCCATAGGCAAATATCCGATACAGCATGTCACCTTAGTGAGCAACTTGGCGCGCAATAGCATGACTTGATAAGCCAAACGTGGGCCGTATTCGTTCAGGAAGGACACGCTAATTGGACAAACTAACAGATTGTTCAAAAGCTGAAACAGAAATCAGATGAATGTAAACCAACATAGGATGGCTTGGTCATTAGCAATCAGTGAACTTGCTGGAAAAGAACCCCGTGAAATAACGCGTGCACCGGCAGGGCTGATGTGTCCCAAGCCGGTTGTTAATCACTTTCTTAGTCAACCTGTTAGCACACCTATAAATCGTAACACTTTAGTTGGCTTTTCTGGCAAGTTCTATATAACTCTTCCCATCATGCTTCCTCAAAGACTGTTCTACAGTTTCCTTACACCTACTGTTAACTGTCGTGACAAACTGAGGAAAAAAATTGATAATCTGCTAGGAAAACCGTGTTTGCATCGACGTAGTCATACTTGGAGGTGAAAGGGACAGTTCAGGGATGGTCATACTTTGGCCAGCTGCATTCAAAACGAATACTGTGTCGAACATCAACAAAGAAGAAGGCCAGTACTCAATCTGGCTACGCTGCCAGGAATCATCAGAGAAATGAGTTATCGTTTTTTCAAGAAATCGTTTAGAATGTTGAAGATAGAACACCATCACCGGTAGCTTCCATCAGATATAAAGTAAGCCAGGTTGGCAGTAACTTACCGACTGGACATTGGTGTCGTTCAACAATAGCGGGGCGTTAAATGCTTCTAACATATCTTTCCGATGGGCATCAAAGTTTGAACCTTTGAGTATAACATCCATTTCTGTCAGAGCCAAATACAGTTCTCCCAGATTAGCCAGTGCTTCCAATCGCATTAGACGGGCAATAAGCAATGTTTGTGCATTTTGCGTGACGTGGGTGCTTATGTATCTAAGCAAATGTGCCAATGCTAGGACCTATGAAAGGTAAAAACAAAACGTGTAATTTATTCAAAACGTCACAATTAATTCACGATTTTCACTCGGTGAGAAAGTTAAAACTGTTATGCCTTGGGACGTTTACACTATTTCAACTAAAACATTTTTTACACAACTTCAAAAAAAAACGATATTAAAACCAATTTGTCTTTGTTATTCTCATCAGTATCCTCAACAGAAAAAGATATACTTTTTGCCAACCATAGATAACAAGCCCACAATTGGTATAGAATTTCTGAACGCTACTGATATTTTTCGTTTGCCCTTTATTCCGAGAACTCTTTAGACGAAAAGGTTTTCGTCAACAGCGATGCGCTTGTACGTTATTTTTGTATCGACCAGATATGAGCCCAGAATAAGGTATAATTATTTAAGACAATATCTACTACATGAAACAGTCATATATCACTTTCAGAAACTGGTTGGCTAACTAGTCATTTCAATGCCCCACCTGAAAGTAATTATTGGACACCAGTTGAAAGGCTAAATTGGAAAATACTTATTAACCCAGATCTGTTAGAAACAACAGTAAAATGATGATTTTCACACGAACTTTGTGCCCAAAACTTCAAAAGTAAAATATTGATAAGGTAAAATGAGTTACGAGAAAACGAAGTGTCTACCGTCAATACTAGTTAATCTGAAGGAGTTCCAAGATAAGACCATATGCACTATTAACCTCCTTCTCAAGACGTCATCTTGCGATGGAAAACTAGGCATCCAGTGTCTGTTGCATCCCACCGTGAACGTAAGACTAGTTTGCCAGCCACGTCTGTTGATGTAAACGATATATACCATCAAGTGATCCCCAGATTTTTAATTCATTCAACCGATCTGATTATGGTCTACAGTTTAGCGTTAATCGTTAATCCGATAGATTTACCAAACAAATTACAATTTGCAAATTGTTAAGCATCACCTGTTGATGACAGCGCACACAGTAGCGATATAACTGTGCTACTCCGAGGTGTGTGCCGACAGAGGGTTAAAACTAACAGTTGATCAGCCCCCATCTTGCTTCAAGTTACCTTACGGATCATTAAATGATCTGACGTCAGTTGCAGCGTACGTCTTATATTCAACCGATCACTTTCATTTCCACTCCAATCAACTTTAGAAACTAGTCAACTAATACGATCTTTATCGTGACCTGTCCGTTTTTTTAATTATAACATGTAAACTTTTGATGCGGATTCACGCAGTTCGTCTTGAGTTAACACGTTTTTGCATTGGCTACGACCGCAACAGCTCGGAGTGATTTCTATTTGGCTTTGGATGTAAATTTTCCAATCATATGTTGGCCCTTTTTCACCGGTTTGTGGCCTACATCCATCAATTTTTATTGGTATGTCATCATTTTGAGTTTATGATCATTCAAAGGATTGCAACTTTTCC
Source organism: Paragonimus westermani (assembly GCA_008508345.1). Lineage (NCBI taxonomy): Eukaryota > Metazoa > Platyhelminthes > Trematoda > Plagiorchiida > Troglotrematidae > Paragonimus > Paragonimus westermani. The sequence continues at coordinate 23,701 of QNGE01000167.1, read as the reverse complement.
ATCTCCTTTCGCTATATCTTTCTCTCAGGTGCAAATAACGGACCTACTGTTTAGCCAACTGGTTCTTTTATCACACAGAGACAGGTGGACCTGCACAACTGAGAACTTTTGGTATCTAATTGTTCACACCATGTACAAACGCCTTCATATCTTCTACTCGGCATACGTGTCTCAGTCAAACAGTCTATGACATAAAGCAAAACTGCTTCTTGCGTTCTTCCGCAGTGTACTCTTACTGAACGGTCACCACAGACCTAAATTAACGGAAGAAGGTTAAAAGTGACAACCTTTCGGTATAAATGATGGAACGGGCTGAATTATTATGGCCAATTTTCAAAAAGAAGACTCAGATGGTCATACTGGAATGTGTCGAATACGAAACCTAATAATTTAAGGGATAGGTTAGTAGCGTACAGCCTGGGTTTTGGAACGAGGTCACAATCCCAGATTTTGAATAAGGCTGGAACTTTGACCGCAACTTTAACTATGATACTTGCAGTCAGGTTGTCATTTTCCATGCGTGTCATGTGAGTAAACAATGTTACTCAGCAAATCCAAACATTTTCGATGGACCACGATAAATAAGTACACACAGACAACCTTTCTTGTATATTGATCCGCCAGAAACTGCCAGGTAGACTGTATCGCATAAAGCTGTGAACAAATTGCGGACCAGAAGACAATGGTGAAAGATAAAAATGATCCAACGTTCTACTTGTTCATACCTCCTTATTCATAGTGAAAACTCTAGCACTAAACTCACCATTGAATGCCAGTGACTTTCTATACTAATTTACAATACTGGGTCTCAAAATGGTTCAAGCGGGCAATCTTCTTGCACAAACGTCCAACGCTAGTAATCGTATCCCGAATGAACATGTTGTTTTGTTGTACCTATTGTTGCTACCTTACAACACAATTTCTTCTTGTTAACGGAAACGTAACGAACAAGAGGGATTGCATCTGAAAACCGTGTGTAACTTATTTGTACGAGGTGTATTACAGATTTGAATGAAATAAAACATGGTTGTTTGCTGTTAGATAAAATTATTAGTATGTAGAACAGGAAACAAGAATGAAATCCGGTACACCGGATGCATATTTCCCAACACATGTCACAGCAAAAACGGATGGCATGAATTGTTGTGAAGGAAGATAATGAAATATGTATTGTATAGCTGGTTCAGAACTCATTGATGAGAATGGAAATAGTCCTCATCAGATTTCCGGGTGCTTGCTAACTACGGCTAGAAGGGCAGGAAAGAGTCATTACGGATTGCATCCTGACGTTCGCTGTCACACCCATACTTCATAACCGACGTCGTTCTTTCTTAGATTCTCCAGGAAGAGGTGGTTCTCACATGAAGTGAGTAGTTAGCCCTGTGCGTCACGAGCACAGACCGTTGTCCACTCGTGTTGGTCAACGTTAAGGTGAACACATCCGCCACCTGAACGTTTCACTCCTAAAGCCTAATTGGACATGGCAATTTGACTGATTAGAATAACGTGTAGTTGATCCTTGCACTGAGTCCAAACCATGACAGAGGTTTACGGCGGTAACACTCACGTTTCACGCATCAAATTCCAGTTTACTTATACACTTGTTAATGTGTGTGGGCGGAGGTAAAATAGATCAATGAACTATCGTACAAGTATTCGGACAAAATATTACCCTGTGTGTGAATTATTCCACTGACCTCTGCATATGTGTTGGAACATTATGATACATAATTTGAAAAAACTCGAATGGTCCATTAGGGTCTGGTTTCTAATACTGTGCTGACGTTGTTGCATATCAACTGGTGGTAGACGAATATGAAACTCAAATCAAACTCTTCACCCATAACCAACCCTCTCAGACTCATTAATCTATTCTTTGGTTACTCGATTTTGCAACGTTTCCGAAATAAGTTATCCAAAAAGCAAATTAACGAAATATGTTCCAAAGCCAAGTTACCTCTCCAAATTATCCGTTTAGCTATCGATGACGCTTGGAGTCGAGAGTGCATTCCAGTAACATCTAGATTGTTAAGTTTTGGACGTAGCATTTTTAAACTGTGCCCACCATTCAAGCGCCAAATGCTCTGAAGGACCTGCTGTCAGTCCACTTACTGTATTATACATGAATTGACATAATTCCCAAAACCGTCTAACCCCTGATTTGTACGGCAGAGTGGAAGCGAGAATAAAATCTTTGGTGATGATATTCTGCAAGGACAACCACGTCAAGCTCACAAAACCAGTGAACATTTGGGATGTCGGTAGATGACAGATCTACGTATGTCACATTCTCAGTCAATCGGCTGCTGTTCGATGTGATATGACCTGGTTGAGCTTTATACTCACAGATGTATATGCTCCCCGTTGTACATTAAAGATGTCATGCAATACGTCTGGTTTCTTATCAAAACAACCATATGAATCAGAGTCGAGTCCCGTGGTACGGCAAATCCGATAGTGGTTCAAATTTTCTTTCCTAAAATCATGATTACGGTTGTATTCTTTTATTCTATAAAACTACGATGACAGGTTTTTGAGACTGCATACTCTTGAACCACCATCGTCGTTTAAAAATATGGAGTGAGGGACTGTACCGAATCAGTTTATGATCTGACTGGAACGCTGAAAGAATGTAGTCGTTTATTCACAGTTTGTATGCTCTGAGGCAGAATCTCGAAATATGGGCCCTACGTAAATCAGTTTTCTCCGATTCTTGTTACTCACCTCCGTGTCACAATGTTCCATACAGCGAGCTTGCATGATGTGTATGAGGGACAGTGTGAATTCGCTCACATCGACAAACATGAAAAGCTGACTTAAAACAGCTTTGATGTTACTGCATTCATTTTTCGGAAACGTGGGTTCCATATATTGTTCATCATTGACCGTTTGAGGTAGCCAGTTAAAGAATATGGCCTAATGAAAGAAAACCATGTTCAAAACCGGCTGGTTTGGATTTGCAAACAATAGAATCAATGGAAAAATTGTCAAATATACTGTAGTGCTTGGTTCTCATTCAACGGATTTATTCACAAACAGATCGAAACAGGCCATTTCTTTGTAAACCTTGACGAATTAAAGCCTATAAATGTTACAGAATTGGTGCGTTTTGATTAGCAATGAGGACTGGAAACCTAGCTCTATTCTTACCTCATTTGTCTGGACTGCAAACTGTAAAAACCCATGCATGGTGAACAAAACCGAACAACTGTATTCTCCTAATACTATTGATTTCCTCAGAAATAATTCATCAACCTCTCAAGTGGAATGTGTCTTCTAACTTGCCTGGTGACCTGTCAAGCATTGACGGAATTTACCACTAACAATAAAAAGATCGGATAATCATCTGTCTGAAATGCAACTGATCGGATAGGTTTTTTGTCTGGTGACATTCCGGCTGATAGAACGTGTGTCACCAAATGTGGGTTATAGTGACTAGAACTTTCGTTCTACCTGCTTCAATCAGGCCATCTAACAGGAAATTAGGGCAGTTGTACGTGAAGCCGTTATGCCCACAGTGATGTCTGTCGCACTGCCGACTGAGTGGGAGTATTTGGTGGTGATGGGCTTCTCTATCCGTATTGCAGTACATACTTTAGAACCTGCAATCCTTTTCGAAAGCTTGTCTCAACTTTAAACACATCTGCATACTCAAAACCGACCGGAATCAAACAACATTTCGTTAATTACTACAGCATGGCACGATCAATCCTCACTGTCAAGTGCATAAAACTTCTGAGTGGTTGGCTCGAAGTAGCTGTCTCCAAACTAGCCCAATATCCTGTTGTCTATTAGTTTAGGCTTTTACGCAAAAAGCTCCTGGCAGGATACTCCAAGAGAAACTTGTATCCGCGGTTCAGACTGGTGATTCAGATTTTACATGTGGGTTTGTCCAAAGTGACTTCAGACATGGCCTTCGAATCGAGGAGTCGTCAATCTAAATTTGAAATTTGCATACGTTATCAGACGGCCGGAAACCTCACCCTGCAGAACACTATGGATCTTTGTCAACTGGTCATTGTTGTCGCTACCAACACGTTATTCAGGTATTTTTTGCATCAAAATATAAGCCTTAGTTACCGAATGACGTCGCCTTTAACTAAAACATGTGAGAAATTGCTATTTGAACTGACTTCCGAAGTCTCGACTAACGCAGTTGTGTGGTCATGAAATCAAGCAAATGGTCTTTGAATGCGCTACGACTCGCATGGACATGGCAGTAAGACGCTACGACTGGTTGGGCCACAAATATGCTGGTCGTTTTGGATTGGTGAATCACTGGCTTACTCAAAACGAACTGCTAACGATAAGTGTATCACATACCTATCGGCTAACTCGACTGTATAGTGATGTGCCGTTATTTTCTTCCGTGTCAATTACGTGTCTTTTGTCGTCTGATGAACCATTCGCTCACGTTTTCAAAACTTGGGTCACTGAAACCTGCTACATGCTCTTTTCTTCCGCTCTGTTGGTGCAATGTATGAGAGCGTTTTTACTTAGTACCCCATTCCGAATTCCACGTTTTTCTCTTCCTAATCCTACACAGAGTCTGCTATTATTGAAAATATATTTGCCTTACGTTCCCAATACCTTTCTTCCTGGCTTGAAACAAAACATCTGAGTGTTTCAAGCTCAGCTCATCATCTGGCAAACCAAATTTGGTCGACTGAACTCAGACGGTCTCCACTTACGAGCCTGTTATTCATACGTTCTCAGGTTTACACTGGATGCACAGCGTATGAGTGAAATCGTAAGGGATTCACCTCATGATGTTTTGTAGACACTTGTAAGCATAGATGTCCCTTGACACTGGTTACTGTGAAAAGCCAATTCAAAAAGAGATGTTATCAACTGTCCACTAACGAAATGTGTAACACAAGAAACCATTTATCTGCAGGTTGAAAACCTATGGTCAGTGGGCCGAATCAGGCAAGCCAGCCGGAGTTATGTAGCCCACAGTTAGTGCATTACTTAATTTTGATGTTCGTGAGTACTTGCTAATCCTCCTCATGAATGAAAGGTTTGACTGAATGGTTATTTCCCCACCCCCAAATTTTTGGCATCTATTTGGATAAGACCCCTTATCTGGTCTCACCTGATGAATAATACTTAGGAACGCTTGCATTACAGATGGCATTAAGCATCATTACATATTTAGCTTTCTGACTTTGTAACCTGTAGATTTTGCTACGTTGAACAGGATAATTAGGTTGTTAGGTGTATTATTACTAATTCTTTCTGTTTCCAATTATCGTGCACAGATACTCCAAATCATCGTCTGGTTAATGAAAACAGAAGAAGAATGTGCGTCGCGCGCCCTTAGAACTCCGATTTATACCTATCACATAAGTCAAGTGCAGGTGAGCGGATCATCCGCGCGGTTCCATTCTTGGATATCATACTGCGGTTCCATGAGACGGATCGTGTCAACTTCTTCTCTACACAAAATGGCTGCCCTCCACCACACAGTGCCTCAAAAACTGTCATAAATTTTAGAATGGGATGATAAAATCACATCTGGGAAGAGTTGACGGGGATAACTTAGCCAACGGTACAATCGATGAAGCGGAGCTCTCACAAGAACTGTCACCAACAATAAGAACAACTTTAAAGTATACTATACCTTCTTTTTGTTTTGACGAATAATTAAAAATGGTTTTGCTCAATCACACAGAACAAGATATCGTCCAACCTTCCTACAGTGGTAGCTAATGTAAACTGATATTTTCAACTGAACATTGACCCTTCAAACAAATGAGATACACGAAAAGTGGAAATGGTTTTGCTGCACCTATCTAGTTAGCACACACTGGGCCCGTGTTGCTGCGAATCACCAACGGGCTATCTGCGTCTGGGCAGCTTAAACAAGACTATAACAAGCCAGGTTTGGTGACGGTTTGATGTCATGGAAAGTACTTCGTCTTAACATTAACCCCTTGGCTGTAAACAGCTCAGCACGGTGATTTATTTTGAACAACAGACAGTACACTAAAAGTGAACGCAGTCACTCACTTGCATGCCATTTCCATAACATCGCTTAACTAATTTCCCACACATTTCTACTCATAATCTGTTCATCATAATAAAACCCAGGAAACGATAGACTGTCTAAATTGGGACAGCCGGAGACAATCCGCCTTAGAACGATCATACAGGTTTTCTTCATAGCAATCAAAATTTGTAAAAGCAACGATAAATCAAACAGGTTCAAATAGGCAGTGAACTTAGACTCTTCTCTCGTTTCTTTCATTTATGGGCATAATAGGAGAGTTTCTGTTGACACATCAGTTTTTCTGCCTTCCTCAACACATCTAGTCTTTTCCGACCCAGTGCAACAGCATACTCTACTAATCTATCCGGACACTGATTTATCTGACTAACTGAAAGCAGGACTGTTGCGTTATGAAATGATGTGACAAATATTATGACGAATAAGCACTGGTGAATTGATATAGATAAACCAACCAATGTTGTGGATAACTGTAGATGGTCCCGTTGTGTATTCTTGAATAGAACAACAACACTTTCATTCCTTTATACTTGGACTAATCAACTTTGTACGTGTTCGTACTGAAAGCAAGCTGAATTCGATCATAGTCTGGAATAGTGGTCTACCGGATATAAAGCTGAAAAGGATGACCCGATCAGCTGTTCAGTACAAATGGTGGTATATGCTCCCGCCAAGATTATTCTCAATATTCCCATTGAGATAGGAAAGAGTCGAACTGTGAGGGAGCAAACAGTCATGTATGTAGTCGTGTGTGTACTTGTTTCGCAGCCTATGATATCAACTCACCCAACTACCTATTCCGTAGTTTTGTCGTGCAGTCAGTGAGAATGGCAATTCAAGTTGTAGTTATTAATCACCGAACCGAGAGCCCCAGCAACCGAGCTATATTGGGGGGAATGCTGGTGAAACCACAGAACTCCTGTACTTTTAGTTAAAATTCAAAACTCTCCATTGGTTAAAAGTGAACGCTACAATGATTTTTCGTTTGTATTGCATCTCTTTTCACTTGCTGACAGATTATTAATACGTTCATTAAATCTTCAAGTTCATACCAATTTATCTTGATTTGTAGGAATACACGTGAGCCTTTTTACCTTTGAGACGTTCTGATCAGTGTGCTTTTGATCGACCTTCTACAAACGCTTCACGTGGTTCCTCAAATCACTTTCTAGTAAACACGCATTAGTAATCCTCTAGATTACTCCGTTTTCCTGCACTAATTTTAACCGGAGCTCCATCAGAATATCTATTGATTTATCAGGCTGACTGAGTCCAATTGGGCCGCATCTCGATGGTACAAACAACCTCAGTTCAACCACATTGTCATTGCCTGCGCAACCAAATGAACTTTCATCTCCACAAATCCTCTTGGTTTACTATCTTAGTCCCCATCCTGTCATATTGCGAGATGTCTAGAACGTATACAATAATTGCCCTGGCGATATCTGAACCCGTACGTCTGCGCACAAAATTTTGATTCAACCTGTCATGTTACTTATATACATTAGCAAGTACTGAAAACAAACCTTATAAATTACAACCATTGGTCAGTAGATGCGACTTACCTTGTATAGTTCGGCCGCAAGGGCCTCTGAAGAAACCATGTCTTTTTCAAGAAATAAATTATGCCTTTTCCAAACAGTTTGAAAGCTAAAAATTTTGTTGGACTTACCTGCACATGAGGCTTAGGGTATAAGCGGCTAAAAGACATCTGAAGGGACCATAACGTTCCGCTAGATATAGGCATCGATCGCAAGACCGTTCGCTCAACTGCTGCTGACATTGATAGTCCGCAATTTCACCAATTTCTATCAAGTAGACTAACGTCTGCATACCACACTGTATTGCCATTCTAAAACGCACATAGTGACATAGTTATAAAACGGACTTACTTGATATTGCCAGAATGTATGTAGGTCACAAATAGTTCGTGATAGACCAAACCGATGTCTACTCTGCACAAACTTGGAATTGCCAAAGCTTGAAATGAGAGCATAGTCACTGCTCACGTGAAAACAATAAGACTTACCCAGTGACTTCTCCAACGCTTTAACTTTCAACCCAAACACCACATGAAATAACTCTTGATTGTCTGCCAACTCTGGTAGGACAAACAGCTTCGTCTGAGGTTGCACCTCGGAAGTCATAATATCCTGTGGCGCGGACTGAACAAGGTAATAGCACACATAAATACAATGATCATCGTCCTCTGTTAGATCACACATTAAGACTGCCCATAAATCGTCTGATATGCCAAACACCGTCGCTGTCAACAGTGTAGGCGATTGTCGTCTGGCGCGAGTTAGAAAAACGATGACTTTAGAGATGGACCTGAACACAGATGTCGCTAGATTGACCTTTACAATTCAGAGTCCTTTCACAATGTGGCTCTTATTTGACTAACACGGACGGAGGGAGAAAATGACTGGAGAGACAGCAGCTCATTGGGCTGAGTGGTTTGCGAGCTACTTCTGTCCTGCTGGGTTGTCAGTGAAGTACCGTATTTTTCAAAACAACTGGCCAACCGCCTTCTCCGTAAGCACGCGAGCATTCACCCACACGTTGCACAAACTTGTGTAGAAACACGTTCGTCGTTTATTGGGTTTACTTCCCTACATTCAGCGGTCTCACGGACACCAGACGCTGATTGATTAGTTACTGCATATCGACTGCGTTACCAGCATGGAGACCGAATAGCTCTGTCAGTTGTGGTTGTGTCCAGACGTTCTGAAGAAAATATCTGTTTGTTCAACCGAAATAACCACAGTTGTCTTATCCCTCCAGCATCCATTCTTAGGAGTTAAACAGAAACCCCATCCAGGGCGCATTGATTAATTAGTAAGAATTTGTTCTGTGGCCAACTTTGGGGACAGACAAGTGCATTCTGGAAAATTAGTGCAGTTTCTAGGTACACTACCAGTGAACATCTCAGTTTACGGAGGAAGCCCTATATGAAATTGCAATGCTTCCCTATAGTTCGTTTTTACACGAGACATTGTTTCTCATTTCTCTCCCAGTTGCATAAAAGTTAAGCGTCAGCTATTAATGTATTGCCGCCCAATGCAATGATGGTGCAGAACTGCTGAGCTTAAGCTATACTGAGATACTAGCTCCTCATAGGCAGCTAATCGCCTTCGTCGATAGCCCACCTTGTTTGTCAGAAAAAATGAGAACACAAAACCGTACTGTTATTGACCAAAATAACGAGGGGTACTCAATATTTGTTAACGTAGGAGGTTAAACTAATCTTGAAAAAACATTAAACCTTCATTCATCCCTAAACACAGCCACGTATAAACCTATATATCTGACTATGAGATGTGTCATACAATGCACTGGATCGAATCAACTTTGATACGAAATATCTGAGAAAAAACTGCTGAAAATCCTACTGAGAACAAAAATCACAAAAGGGGACCAAGTATATACTCCCACAGATTCGACCCAAGGCAAGAAATCGAACAACCAGTTCTCTGTTTGTGAGGTATTCAGCCTGGTACAGAAAAACAAAGCAATTTTGCCCATAAGAATATTGACGGTCCAGAAGATTCATAACCATCAGGTTGGCCTATTGCCCGGAGTTCGTCTCCACTACTTGTCGACCGCAATGATTAATTACTGACATGGTAAGTTTAGACTGTATTGCATAGTATCTGGGCCAACAACATCTGACTATCTGACTACGACTTGCTCAAGCAAGCACACGAATAGTCGTTTTCTAGCTAAAATTACACGTGTGGTAGCCTTCTCATCTTGAATGTGTCGCCTAATATGGGTGGAGAATGGTGAAAAAATACAGTAGTAACTTCTGGAGCACCGATCAGTTATACTTAACAAAACTAAACATGTTGGCCCGCATGTAGGGATTAGATACTCAACAGTTCAAGAAAGTAAATATTTCCAGCCTCACACCCCAAGTGACGATCATGTGCAGTACCCGATTATTGTTTACTAATCCAAACAAATGTAATTATCGGTGCGTCATCTTTCATTCACAGATGATGCAGATGTGTTCGTCTCAGCCTCGCACTGCGATATTGAAGATCCACTCACAGATAACATAATGATCTACTGTCGCTAGTTTTTTCTTGCAGCATTCGTCTAATTGTATTCACCTTGGTTCCGTAGGTGCTATTTAGTACGCTGCAAAACAGGTCTCCCATCACAGAAATCTACAGTGCCAATTAACCTTTTCAGGTAGAAAGCCCTTAGTGTAGGTTGCACTTCTCAGCCGGCATGCGCCCATTGGACCGAGTGTTGTCAATCTCACGAACAGTGTCCTTCATGGATACATCCGCTCGATATTTTTCCGCACACCTTACCAAAATTACGCTGGTCACACTATTTCAAAACAACCTATAGAACCGGCGATAATTAGTCTGAGGCTTAAATAAGTGGTTCTTTACTTAATCCATTCGGTGGGTTCAAGTAAACATAATTACGAGTCGGACATTAGGTAGCAATAATGCCCTCATATCAGGCCGTATGATTGTGGACAGATCTAAATGGTTGCAACTGCGGACACTATTCATGAACGGCAGCTTCAAATCCAGTTCCATTTGGTACTTCGAATTTTAAATCCACTCATGAAGAAGATCGGTTCATCAAAAAACATCAAATCTTCAAGAGTCTTCAGGTACATGTATACTTACTATTAGGAAGTCTGTCTTCAAGATTACGTCGAGTTCTGCCATCTGACACTTCGACTGGTGAGACATACGGCACAGTAGTATTCCATTTAACTGTCTTACTGCATCCATACTGACTGTCAGTCCGTTTGCGTGATTTAAAAGACATTGTTTCAGCTCAATTCTGGTGTTCTCCATGTGTAATGGCACACACACATTGTATTTTGCATCTTGCTTTTCAAGCTCAATCAGTTCCTGTCAGAGATAAAAGCAAATGGGCAATTGCCGCCATTAACCAGAAATAAAAGTAAATCAATCGTACTCCGGATTGTTTTCAGATACCCAAGAGACTGTGCAGATTTTTCGAAACGACTATGTTTCACTAAAAATTATCATTGCAGATAAACAGTGTTCAACTGACTCTACCTTCTAGGTCGATAGTTTCTCTAATACAGACTGAAGGCCGTGACAAAATTAACGCCACCGCGAGGAAGAAGCTATTGCTAGCTTTGTCGGGTATGTCCCACTGACTTGAATCAATATCTATAGATATTTTATACTTTTATTGAATTAAGTATCTAAAACGCTACCATTAGCTTCTCCGAATGGCACAAAAATTTAATAATTTAGTACGATGGAATAAAAAATAAACAAATACAAAAATATTGTTACCGACGGTCCTATTCTTTGTGGGGTTAAGGCGCATAATATGCAGGGTCTTGGAAAACACAACCTAACCAAAAGGTATACACGTATTTTTACCCATAGAATTACTTTGAAGAGAGTGTAATACAGCCGTTTTCGTAAAGAAGCTTTCAATTCAGTGGTGGATAAATTTGCTCTCTGATCTTCCATGGCACATGGTTAAGCCAAATCAAGATTTAGGATTTGGTGAACGTTGGTTGAATGGACTTGGTTAACTCCGCAATACCGTCCTGTTACTTACCGACAAGTAATCTTTGAGAAGTTAGCCGTTCGAATGGTGCCATCGATTTTTCCGGAATTTTGCAATAAGCTAAGGCTTGTTTGTATATTATTTACAGATGGATTTTAACATGTTAATCTCACATCACCAAAAGCAGATGTATAATATCGTACTAGATGCGAAAATCTATCACATAATGATAAAAACTTATATCTATAAATTGTCAAGCCCCAATTGCATTTTCGTTGTGTTATTTTATTTCGACAATTATTACTACGAAAAACTGTTGTGTCAGATTTATGAACAGCCTGACGATATTTATTGTCATAATTCTGCTCACAGACACACTAGGTCCTACTGATTCAACTACGAACAGATATCCCTGTGCTGTTTCTAACAGCACCTCCCAATGGTCTCCTCGTAAGTCATTTGTGACCGCAGCAAATACTACGCTGACGGCGTACTCATTTCAGTTGACAACGAACCAGTTATCCTTTTTAAGCATCGGATATGACGGAGACGTCTTTAACTTTCAAACGTCAGTTTTTCGGTAATGTATAATGTGTATAATGTCCCCAGTTCAGTCTGGCTTGAGTCCACTGAGGTAGTTCTTCGGTAACTTAAGTGATGCGCCATTAGTGTGGGGGCAACCTGGAAATCACTGGGAACCTGGTGCAGACATAATTCTTCTTCGGTTTGTGCTGGAAACGAAAGAATTCAACCAAAAAGTCACAACTCTCTACAAACGTTTTCCGTCCAGTTTGAATACATTGTCGTAGCTCCGTTACAGAACTTGACTGCCCATGATGATGTTCGACATTCTAGTCTGAACAGATCTGCCTTCTGTGTGGATCCAGTAGAAATGGCTCTTAAACCATTTTGTGAGAGTTCAGCTGGAGCACACATTGGCCAAGTGTTTGCTGTTGCAACAACCAAAATGTCGCAAACTTAACGTATCTTAAAGCATACTGCTTAATCACTTAATTCATTAATGGGCATTTAACTCCGTACTCACTTCCAATGATTTATTGGGAGTTAGAGAGGTTAGTCGGTTTTTGTACGGTTGTAACCAGCCTCGTTTACGGTTTTGCACTTCTTCACGTTTCTGTAAATTGTCCGTATGCTTCGTTGAAGCCGTGGTTAGCCAGGTCAAAGCAGTCACTTCCACTTTATCTGGTGGAGAAGTTGCCCACCAACTTTTGACGAGTACTTCTTGATCGTAGTAGTTCAGCAGATTTGCATATTCCCGAGAAGTCAGCCCGACTAGTCCGGTGACACACGTGGTCACGTTTGACCTTGTGGACTGTTTTGGACTTGCCTTCTTTAAACGAGGTTCCACCTGGACAGAAAGTAATGTCGGATCAATATGAATAGAAGGATGACATACATATCTTCATTTGCTGATGAGGATTAACGTTAAACGACTATTGGCACTTACCGTCAAATCTTAAGTTGTGCAGTTCAACTGCGGCTCAGTCGGCTTCGAGAATGCAATAGAAATTCTTGACAACAGCTAGTCTATGAAGTGCCAGGAACTGCTCTGGATCGCATGGCGTGAGTTTCCATAAGCACTACCAGACGAAAGCCTTCATACATACGCAATGGATATATTAAGGTCAAATAGCAGCTCCCTCTAAGCCTCAGATAAAGTGATCGCCGAAGCTTGCTCACGCCGACACGATTCGTCCCCTATCGTTCCTGTGTCCAGTTGAGTGACTTTCTAGACTTGACATTTTCACTTGTAACTTACAGTTCGTTAAAAGACAGAATTCATTTGCTCGATTAAAACAAATCTGAGCTGAAAATGCGCTTAACAGCCAGAATCCAAAATCAAAATATCGTTCAACAAGTTGACCGTTTCCACCATTTCAACCAGAGCAGAGGTCCTATCCCCAAGGTTATCGCTTGGAGTTAACAGAACAGTTACCACGTCTTCCTATCAAAACAATCAGGTGGTTAAGTTTTTATGTGCGGTAGTTCATTCTTGCCTAATGTGGGATCGGCGGCGCAGTGATGGACACATTTGCCTCATGAAAGCGTGACCGAATTTCTAGTATGCACTGCTCCCGAGCTTTAACAAAAGTTAAACTCGGGCATAATGCCTTATTTTGTAGCAAACTTTTAAAAAATTTATGGCAGTGCAGCATCTGTGATTATCTGAGTTATTCATGCAACACAAGCTGGTTCCGATCAGTATTTAACTCAAGATACCAACTGGCTTTACAGGCCTTTAAAGTACGGAAAATGTGGGCTATCAAAAAGCTGGGTAACCAAAACTTCGAAATCAGAATGAACGAGTGTGTCGAAATAGAATTTAATGAGTAATGCTGACAAACTGTTTGCGAATTGCTGGACAATCGTAAAATTATAGTTGTCGGGCCTTTTCAACAGCTCACATGACAATATACGCAATCACGTATTTAGATCGTGAATAGCAAACTTGTAAACCCTACGTAACATTAGTCATGTTGCAACAGCTCGCGCAGAATCATATTAAAAATCTATGCGCTCATTAAATAAAACAGTGCACAGTGATCTTTTAATAGTCTACCACTGTATATTTTTCATTACCGGAGTGAATGGGTGACCAAGTGATGTCTTGTCTGTTGTTGGTGTCAGTTACCCTAACGGAATGCGGAATGAGTGAATTTGTTATCGTCTAAATGACCTTAAACCTATTATCCGTACCAGACTGGCAGAAAGTCAAGAGAGAGTGTCACTTTACTAACAACGCTACTTTTAAAGCTTTGAGAAGGAAAAAGAAAATTCCGATGTTGCATCTCGATTACGCTCCATAGATTGCTAGAACCAACAAATCCCGTAGAACACTAGTGCATCTGATCAAATCATCACATCGCATGCCCGCCTAAACGATACTGTGGATTGGCTTACAAGTACAACGTAAACGACACTTCTGAACTGGTCAACTTAATGGGCATTATGAAACCAGATCTGAAACACCTTGTTACCTCAAATGTGAAATCTCTGTTTATAATTGTCCATTGAGCGAAGTTACTCAAAATCCACCAGGTTTTATCACCGAATATAAATTAAATATCACCGTTTCTGATGGTTGAACTGAAACGCCTTTTATACTTCTGCATTGCAGGCAACGGTTTTTGCCTTTCGAAGAGAAGCCTATGAACATACAAACTGAATGCTCATACGTAGGAATTTAGAAACGGTTGCGGTTGATATTTTTGCCCCAAAATTTAAAGGTCTGCCCTCAAGTTTTCTAAGTGGGTTTTCTTTACACTTGAGGCACGTCCATTAAAGACCTGTTGTTACGAACAGATTGTAGCGAATGGTAACACCGTTAGACGCCGAAAGTAATGTGCACCGAAATACCAGCTTGCCTATTGAAGCGGGACGTTATAATTCATCATTGTTACTTGATATCTGCAATGTTAGAGAATTTGACAAGACAGTCCTACGATCGTTGTTTAGTAAAGGCACTTCGACTGGTCGGTATTCCCAATTCAGCTCCGTACCCATCGGTTATAAACGTAGTCTGGTGTCAACCCCATTAGTGTGGAGTAAACGCATTCTCTCTGCGGACATGCTTGAAGCTGTACTGGGTATCCTACGGGACACCATAATCGACAACAAACAGCTCTCTAGGCTAATCAGTCCAGTAAGCACAGGTAAAACCGAACGTCCATAAATTGGTAGTAACACTGTCTTTGCTTTGAGGCTGAAGTGAGCGTACTCATGAGAACGGACTTCATCATCCACTAAGTGTCTTTGATCTTGTTCAATTTTTTTCTCTCCTACCTAGCCGTTTATATACCAACCTCTTCGGTAGACAACTGCCGATACTGCTGTCTTTCAAGTCACATGTTAACTACCAGTACCAATTATAAGTGTAGCCTCCCCGTTGGTGATACTAAGTGCCATTTGTGGACTTAGATTACTGTACACATGCTCGGTTGAAGCAATCGGTCAATTACGCGGTTGATCGATACAATGCTAATCATCACTTGCTGTTGACCGACCTAGAGCGGAAAAAATAAGTTCAAGGTCACCTACACGATGAACAGTTTGCCAATCCCGCGACTCGTTAGAGTGACATACGAAAAAACACACCTGTGCTGTGCATCCAAAAAACTGTTGCAGCTTTTCGGTCTATGCACCAGTGACCGGTTGACGGACTACAGTATACTGTGTTTTATGATTTGAATTGGAGTTGTTAAATATAACAGTCTACAGTAAGCAATGAAATCTGCCATGGCTGATTTCCTGAAACTTAGCAATTCCGATCTCATTCTTCATTTTTATCACATGGAAGAATGTTTTCAATTAACAGAATATACATTCTTAGACAACAGCCGTCCAAAAAATTGAAAACAGTTTTATGCTACAACATGCAGTGGTCACTTCACATCGACGAGACCTTTAGGGAAAACAATAGACTCGTTTTTAATACGATCCACCTGAACGTATTTTTCATTCCTCATCATTTCTTTGCATGCTTTTTGTAGCTTGCTTACTCTGAAATGGTTTTAGTAATCACATGAAACGCCAGCTGAAATTCTAATAGAACATCAAAAACTGATGTAGACATCTGTAAAGAAGCTGGCTGGATAAAATTAATTTAGAAGTGTTACGAATAGATCCCATCCCAAGGTACATAAATAGCCCTCCAAAGACGCCACGAGGAATAGCGTGAATCTCTTCATCCGGCCTTACTTTAATTCTGACCTAATGCTGTTCCATGATCCACCCTCAGGTCCCTGTATACTCACTTTGGTGAATTCTTTCATAGTTAGACATTCCATTCACTCCTGCAGCCATGTTTCCAGGGTTTATTGAGCTACAAAACGCATTGCAATGTGCAACCTCTTGTTATTTGCTTATACACCATTAACTCAAAACTTTTATGGTTCTATTTTCATTCGGTCTTTATGAGTTACTTCAGTATTTATCATTAGTGCTAAACACGTGATGGTATTGGTTATCGCAAATCCATTATCCGCCATTTCTTAACCTGGCAGTGCTTGTTTGCTCAACAGTTTGAAAAACTCTAAACTCAGTGACTGTGGAAATGACCCAAAATGTTGTTTACAATAAGATTCAATTTCAATGGGAATATTTAAGCAATTCAGCACAATGTTCAGTCTCATTCTCAAACTTGCTTGCCACACTGTGAAAGAAATACTGCCTTTAAATATCTGTTGCAAAAAGTAAGAACCACGATGTCCAGCAATAGTTCTGCTCATCGACGATTACGTTTTCCTAGTTCTGCTTAAAGCTTGTTTTCATGCATCACGTTACTATAACTGACAGGTCTGTGGTTTGATTTGATATTAGGACTTTTGTCTTCCCAGAAACCCACTCAGACACGGGTTAAGGGTTTCCAGTGTTAAAAACTTTACCAGAACAATGGTTGATGACCGCGATTGAACTAAAACGAGATGGTTATTGTTAATCGAGAAAGGACAAATATGACGCGTTATACGGGAAGGTGCGTGTTATGAACAGCCTAAGCAAACTTGACTGGAAGTTGAACGATGTTCCGTTAACCGGGATAAGTCAACAAATCCAGGAAGTTCTTAATCCATCTTTTTTTCAGTTTTATCTGTCTATCACAACACACACTGACCAAATTATGGCGATCATTCGGTATCGTAGATTAAAACGTGTGAACTACCTTGATAACGAATGAGGTTCCCTGAGTGGACCGTTAAGTGATCACACTAGGAACAACTAACCACGAATCAGCCCTCGATTTCTCAGCAAACAATCGTGTAAAGATATATCTCGGATGATCTAAAAACCTTACGGATTTGGCCCTTAAAGTGGAGTAGATAAAGGTGAACCTCCGTGTCTTAAATCAGCAAACTTACTAGTTATTTGATTCCACTAACTCCACATTCCTGATAGGAGATTGATTTTCCGGGCAGATAACCGTCTAACGCACGGAACAGAAGAATGACAACAGTACGATTCAACGTGGACATTATGACGGTTACCTGTTTGCCAGCATGCTACCTAAAATTAAGCGTTATTCGATAGCGATGCAGCACGTTGGCAAAACATGTGCACCAAAACGGATCCATATGATTGCAATGAAACAACGGATGTTTAGCTGAGCACCGGGGTGAAGAGTGTGTCACACAGATAAGAAATAGCCATAAAGAAGCACGAGAGCAATAAAAAACTTTATGTATCAAATGCAGTCTGATAGATTCTAGATACCACCGACTTTTCACGTGACAATTTTTTTCTAACTGTTGCTTTCGGCCTTTTCACTAAAAGATTTGACCAGAAGCATACGCTTGCGATAAATGTCAGTAAGCCACGTATTAGTGTTTCAGACTTCAAACTGTCAAACCAATTGCAAGGGTAAATTTCCACTGAAGTTCGGAAAAAACTGTAATCCCAAAATGGAAGCCGAATAGACCACGAACGGATTATCAGTCAAATAGGCCAGATATGAGCCCAATCAAAACCATCACTTGAAACTGGTTCCATGCAACTGGGCGGTTCTGTCGTGAATCTGGAGAGTAAAACAGTGCCAAACTGTCGTGTTAACGAAATAATTATGGAACTGAACAAATAAGATAGTTGTCAGTACAAATATCTCTTACTTAAATGAACGAAGATAAAACTTCAGGAGCGTTAACGTTGTTAGATTCACTCTGAGACTCATCTTGGTAGACAGCAAAAACGATTTGCTTAGTAGAACAAACTGTTCCAATTCACCCCATTTTACTTGGTGTTTTGAAACTCCGCTTGTTTATATTCACTGAGCGAGCACTATGACATCTTTTTTCACGTGAACGGGCAACACATTGGCATGTAGACAGACATTAAAACGTTTATAGGGACTAGTTCTCCTAATATGCTCCATGTGGAAATGCAGCTATCTTCAAAGAAGAAGAATTCATGAATTCCAGTGAGATTTGGAAAAACGATGTACATGGGCCAAAGAGTCCACAAATCATCAGCGGAATTCGTGTAACCGAACGATCAACCGCCGCATGTGTACTGCTTCCCGTGTTCCGTGGATAAATCTTGAAGTGGTTCAGATAGCCCTGTTGACCAGTGTAGTTTGCTTTACGTGTGACAGTACGCGTACTTGGTTCGTTATGACAATAAGATGAGATGTTAGATTACACTAACATGGTTTGTTAGAATCGATATCAGAGGGTTTGTTATCATTTTACAAAGAATCCATACGATGTGTCTGACGCACTAACGCAGGCCTTCCCAAAGAAAACCAATTCGTTGACAGACAAACCGAGATCACCAATTGTGCAACAATTGCGTCATGCGAGTGCTAATGGATAATAAAGTGAAACAGTGATGCCCGTGGATGAGATGCATTCGAAATATCTCTGCTCAAAGTAGTGGTTTATCAGAGAAGAGGTCTACGGCTATTTTGCAGAACAGTAAAAGACATACGATTGCACGATACAGTGTGGCTGAGCATACCGATACCGCTCCTTCGTATCTTTACGAAGAAATGGTGAGTATGCGAGGCGTAATATTGGAAAAACTAACGGATTCAGTTCACAAATACGTTTGACCTAGCGACGTGCCGTAGTTCCTTCCATTCGCCTACTGGTGCTATAATGAAACCAATATTTAGAACTGTTCCTGAGGTGACCTCAAACCGTCTGCTTCCAATAACCGTTTGAATAAGAGCGTACTATGTGGATGGGTTTTAGCCTTACTCTCATTCGTCCCTTGAAGATGCACTAATCGATGTATGTCAGATGAATATCAAGATACCTGATATTGAACGTTAGTGAACAAATATTTGTAAACATAACATCACTTGCCTGAAAGTTCGAACCAAAAAACTGTTTACAAGCCGAGAAAAGCTGCAGTTGGTGAGATCCCACTCCAGAACTTGGGTCCACTTTATTCCCGTTGCTTTCTGTCGCAGCGGAGATGGTTTTCTGCAGCTGATACTGTCCGAATAACACAAGCGGTAGAATTCTGGGGCCCCAGTGCTCACTAATAAGGCAAAAAGAGAACTGGAATCGCTAGAAAACTCATCCGTTCAAGGAAAGGTTAGAATATATGTTTGTGGCTTAACTAGCTTTTCACACTCTACTGAAATTTCTAACCGGATGCGACTACCATTATTTTAACAAGTAAATTTGCTTGAACTGTCAGTCTACTCATAATTAACAAAGCTTCCAGTATAATAAATCACCAGACGTAATGCAGACAATCTGGCGTTGAAAGCTGGCTACTTACTGAGCATAGCTAAGCTAGAACGCCATATATCTATCAGTAATATGTTTTCAAGGAGGCGGAGAGCAAGTAGTGAGCGTTGTCGGTGTTCATCCAGGCAAGCATTCAACATATTCATTTCTGGAGGCTTCCTTCTCGCAAACTTTGAGTCTATATACAATTTCATTTTTAAGTGTACGTGTTGAATGCCTCTTCAACAGTGCGGTTTTCACTACCAGTAACACCCTCTACGTTATTTAACCTAAGCTTACATGCATACCAATAAATTGGCATTTGCATCGTCCGTTTACGTAGCTGATAGTACAGAAGCCAGTCAACAGTGTAGGTCGAGTTTCAGTTATTAATATTCACCAGATTTTTGCTTCGCCTAACTCACTAAACCATGAGTAGGTTATTCTGAAAATCTATCCGTTAGTTCCGTAAAATCCAAGTTCTAAAATATAATCAGAATCAACCCCGAAATTTTTCGTTTTTGAAGTATTCCGAATTTAACACTACATTGTGAAGTGAATGAATTGGATCCAGTGGAGTGGGATTTCTGAAACAAGTAGCTGTGATCAGGACAGGATAAGTTTGAAGTCCAGTTTTATCACTGAGTGAGAGGAGTAAGTCGAGGATATCAAAAGTAAGGTATTTTGGATACGTTTGGGGAGACAGCATTGCAAATGTACAAGTGTACTTCTTCGAAACGTCCTCATGGAACTTCAGTAGATCAGGGAGGTAAATTTCTTTTCTACGAGTACTGTAGTAACTAGTAATCTCTGTGCAGGCAGTTCATACCCGCACTTCATGCATATTGTACATAAACATACTTATAGTCACCGCCATGGCTTCGCCTAGGCGAATAACACCGGACCTCCTCGAATGTATGAATAGAAATTGGTTACAGAACGGTTCTTGCTAAAGGATACGCAGAATTTGCCACCAATATTTCCAGAGATTCTGTTGCTTTCAAAGTGAAAAAGTGTATAAACGAAGTTTCTGTCTGCAGTTTGCGGCAATCTAGTCTCTTTGCTTTGTTTTGCATTTGAGTGAGGCGTCTCGGCTTATGGACGAGCATTTTAATTGTTCACTTAGTGCGTCACCAAAGCTAATATTGAGGCTCTGTCGAGCTGGAACCAAATAATATATTTCTGTACTTGAGGTTTTAAAATGTACAGATTCTTACAGTATCTTGTCCAACTTGACTTCTGATTTATTTCTGGTGTCGTCATTTTTATCCTATATGCAAGACATGAAAGTGTCTTGAAATGTGGCTTCTGATTCCATGGTAGCACGGGTAGTTTTGTTTTCCTACAGCCCAATGATACAACTGGTACGCATACAATATCAGTTACCTATCACTTGTTGAATTTCACGACTTTATTCTGTTTAGCTACGTAACCATTTTCAAGTTTCTACAAATGTGTCGGCCAATAATGAACTTACTGGTGACCATAACGCCATTTCATGTCTTTGTGGGTAAAGTCTAGCGAATAACTAAGACTGACCATTGTTGATGCAAGACTTCCATAGCTGTCTACGCTACTCGACCAATGCATTAACGTACTTGAAAAGCATACGTGGGCTTGGTTGCATCCATGATTGGAATATTCACAAGGCAAAGAGTGTTAACATTTTCATGGTTACACCATCTGTTCACCTCAAATGCCAATTTCATTGCAGTTTGTTCGGTATGTTTGATTTTTTGTGCTCCATGCAATGTTTGAAGCTTAGATCGTTAGAAAGCGAAAAAGAAACTGAAAAAAATGGACTAGTTGTATCTGTTTTACCAGCTGTAAAGCAGGACATGTCGCAGAAGGCTCAAATTTCGCTTCGTTGTTATCAGTCACTGGGATAAAACTCGTATAAATTACATGTGACTGCAACAAGATAACGGGCAAGCCGAAATAGTTACGATCTTTCTGCACACTAATAAAGCAGCTACTTCTGCGGAAAAATGATTGTGTCAACTACTTTTGGACACAAAATTGACTGATTTCGTTTGAGGATATCCACAAAAAGAAAAGAACATAGAAACTGGAAACTTCCGTTGTGGAATGGAGACCACTCTTCGGCGAATACAATACAAACGCGACCACTCACCCAGCAATCTGAGTTTACAGGCTGTCACTGGAGCTGTCTCTCATTTATTCAACTACCTAAGAAACCTGCTACACGCTGGTGGTTTGGTCTCTATCGCACTGACGCAAGTATTACCAATCTCTTTGTTCCCCACATGTATGCCAGTTTAATTGCAGATACTTGAAGTCAACGTGAGCAGAACCACCAAATTATGGCGGATCATACTGATAATGGGTTGGTAGTTGGGGACTTAGATGATTTCGAGTCGGACGTTCGTCAAAGGTTGTTGACCGCCAAATTAAGAATATCCTCTTAATTGTAAGAGGAACTGTAAGAATCCAAATTCATTAACCTCCATAAAAATGCAAGCAAGCAGTCATCTAGTCTACCAGGCCAAGTCGTTCAAACTATCGTTACACAACAGAAGTTCGAACGTGCTCCCAGGTATTGAGACAACCTTGATCGGACATCATTGGTCGATCCTAAGTTGACGTAATCGGTCGCCTAGCTATGGAGATGACTGAATTGGTTTCCGACAGAACACATATATTTAGCTGATCCGCTGACTTTTGACTACTTTTATGTTCAACTTGTATAAAAATTTATGGTCTTACTGTAGCGACTGGTGCGGGTAAACCGAACTCGAAACAGGCGTCTTCTGTTTGCTTCTCGGGTAAAAGACTAACCCTATAAATTTTTATCCATCTTTCGCTACGTATAGCACAAAATTGCGATGAGTTTTCACTAGGACTGCTCACACAGAATGTAACCCTTAGATTTCTTCTTGTTTGTTCACAGTTGCATGTTAACCGAAATCTTTCTGCTCCGCATGAAGTCTCCTCAGTTTCTTCTCAGCCTACTTATTTTGACGAGATACCAACTGGTGACCATTTTGATGTTAGTTTCAACATCAGATTACTTCACAATCAAGACGGAGAAATAGTGTTACTGCAGTTTTTGTCAGTAGTTTAAGAAATTAGTGTAGCGAGTAATCTAGCTTTCAATAATTTACCAACGGGCTTAATGTACCACATTTAATGATGGGGTAATCAGCTAATGGATAGGTTATTTGAAAAGTTTCATAAATCAAACAAACCAAACATCCGGATTGTCCGAACGTGATAGGTGGGTTAATTTTATTGCAAGACTGGTAAAACCGGAANGTGTCAAGGATATGCACTACTGACGAGCTCTAATGAGAGCGAAACTCGAGTCTAGTGCTTCTTTTCGAATGAGGCTGGCTGGAAAGTCTATCTGAATGCAGAGGCTGCGATCAAATGTGAGTGATGGTCAACCTGAAAATAAACCAAATCCCTAACTGCTCATTAGTAATTTCTGTTTAGGTTTACTGGTAAGCCCATTTTAAACAATCCTGTTTGCAACTACACGCTCACTTCATTTTTTATCAGGAAATAACTGTTGTCAAACCGTTTCTTTTTTTTCCCGTAGTTCCACCACTCCGATATCCAAAATTTTTAGTTGTCTAGCAGGTTTCCCACCTGTTCAACAGACCACGAATTGGTTCTTGTTTGGTTAGCGATTTTAATATTGGATTTCACATAATTGAAGTCAGCTGATAAGATCTGAGTAATGTAATCCTACTTAATCAGATGTGTCATTTCATTTATAGAAATCACAATTAATGAGTAATTGATGGACCGTGTTCATGTTGAGTTTGACAATCTAGTTATGTATTTCGGATCGAATTTCGAGGAATTTGATTACTTCACACTGACTTCCACCCAAATTTGATGTTCAAACGTATACAGTGGAAACGTTTTGGGATTTGAACAATGAAGCTCACGCTGTAGGTTACTCAGTTTTTGAAAATTCGGTCGAAAATACCCATTGAAGTCATGAGAACGA
>QNGE01000166.1:345032-386468 GCA_008508345.1 Paragonimus westermani | reverse complement strand
TCTGGGCTTAGTGAGCCGACGTAAAATAAGACCAGTGAGTAACTTGGACGCAACGGACACCGGACTGATGCCTCTGTGGTTGTCATCATAGACTTCGGGCCCCCTTTTTGGAAACGGGAATGACTGTTGATAGCATTATCAAACTAGCATTAGGTGAACCCTTGATACAATCGTGAATCTCCCCTTATTTAAGGATAACGGCTTTGTTGGTGTAACAACCTTCATCTTTTTTCTCTTCTTGTTCATCTTTAAGACAGTATGAAAAAGGAGCTGCCAGCTACGCTTTGGTTCTGTGGCTATATCCAGCCAACCTACACACTCCCATGATTGTAAAGCCAGTGTGGTGCTCAGGCGTGCTGCTGGTCTAACAGCGCGACCTTTACTCTAGCGCCCAAGGCGTGCTGTTTATTTTCCCCGCTGATTATAACCTCAACTGGGGTGTTTTTCTCAACTTTCCCTCTGACAAATAGATTTTTGTCATTAGTGCCGCCGGTTGCCATATATGCTAGGTGAACTGTGTCCGCTTGAAATCCACTAGAATGGGGTTTAACGAAGTGGTTTGTCTGCGAATCTCGCAATCCAACGCCAACCAAATCAATCGTGTTTTTATGCTTTCTGTTCGTCTTATGTGCATGGTGTGCTTCTCAACTTGACTGTTTTGTCATTCAACCATCTTTGTTGTTTTCTGATATATCTCACCCCACTCCGTGGTCCGTGTTTTGTTTTTTCTGATTCATTCAATTTTAGGAGGAAAACGTCTATGTATGTATGTATGCATGTTTTGACATCTCGATTTGTACAGAGGAATGTGAGAAAGTAAGCTATCACAACGAAACTGGGCATTGTGACATGTGTGTCTTGTTGACCTGTTGTGGTAAGCTGGACAGTATGACGATCACACCCACAGAGCCACTCATGTCTGACTCGTGTCTGACAAACCGCAGTCTTCTGCTCCTCGAGGTTGGGAGTCAGTACACTGCCACTCACCCGCTGTCTTGCGGTGCAGGCTTTTCAGTTAAAGGCTGGCTGAGAACCCTAATCATCCTCCTGTTTAAGTATAAGCAGTGTCTTAGCCGAATATTCACAAAGTTCTTAATACCAAATTGCGTCGGCCGTCTCTCAACTGGGTCACCCTGTCTGCTGCATACAGCAGGGTGGATAGGCGAAACATGTTACTGCTGACCTCTCCTCCACTGTTCCGTCGAATGTAACTCTTATACCCCTCCGTACCCACACTTCTCCAATAATTACTCTGCGGGTCTTAAAATAGTCGTAGTAACATTGTTCCGGTAAGTTCCATTTTTTAACATCCAGCCTCAGGCCTCCGTCGTTCTTTTCGTAAACCACACTCTATAACAGCAGGCTGCTCTCACACGAACGTTAGGCTCGTTAAATTTGGATGTCTGCTGTATTCTAAAGACTAGAACCCAAAACAGTAGTCGACTTATGCAGCGGAAGGCACCCATACTGTCCACCCGATACTGGTTATACACTTCGGGTGATTCCACGGCCACCGCTACCGGTCAAGCTGGAGTACGTATAGTCTTCAACACTACAGGCACGGCCGCATGAGTAGATTGGATTCCTGTAACTAATTGACTTTGTGCTGCTTGACAGCACCACTGGCTTCAGTGACGTCGGTATCAAAGAAGTTTTTTACTCTAGTCTGATCACTCCCCTTATGTCGACAAACGGTTCTGACACACTTGTTCTATCCGGAGATATGAACACCCAGGTCGGCCAACTTGGTGGAATCAAGTTTCATTTAGAGGGTAGTTTTGGGGTAGCATCACATCGCGCATATAATGGTTGGTGACCGTTACAGCTGCGCATAAGCTATTTCTAGCTGGCACTAGTTCTAAGCATCACTGTTATACTAGGCACCCTCCTTCACCAAATCAGGCATTGTCTGAGACAGACCACCTAGCTGTTACTCATAGGTGTCAGGACTCTATTCAGGACTGTCGTTCTTATTGCAGCACATACTTGTATTCGGATCATGCGTTTGTACGTTATCGTTTTGTTGTTGCTTTGACTGGGCAACGATCCCATGGACCATTATAGCTTTTTATGAAACTGGCCAGGTCGGCGGTCAAGCATAAATACCAAAGCAGACTTCATAGTTCTCATCCCGAAGATCTTTATGGCTGCTGGACCCAAATCAAACTGACCATTTATGAAGCAGGCACTGTGGCGTGTGGCACACTTCTTTGTAGGTTAAATAAACATCGGATTTCAGAGAAATCCGCGGGGTTACTAGACGCCAGACGAAGCATTCCTTCTTGAAGTTCATACAACAGGTTTGGGAGGGATATGTGTGGGAAGCAGAAGCGTAGTGGAATCGCCGATCGTGAAACTTGGCTAATGGAGGAAGTTAAGGAAATGGAAACCACTCTTTTGTTTCAGGGAATACTGGCAGACTCTTCAGGCTTATCTGTGTTACTGTCCCACGCCGACCGTCTGTTAGTGAAGCTGTCAGCCAGACAAATGACACTCGATAATAGTTTCCATATTCAAGAAGAGGGCTCGGGGCTTCTGCAGAAACCTTAATGGGGTTAACGTGACTCCAGTCATCACTAGGACTGTATCGTCGATTGTATTTCGTCGAATCACTGCAGTTTTGGAGACAAACATTAGGGAAAACAGGTGTAGTTTCGCTGTGGACGAGGGTTTGTCGATGAATTTGTTACTCTTCGTCAAATTCTGGTGCAACTTCATGTGTACCACTGGCCAACAGTTGTCGTATTTCTCGACTGTAAAAGTGCGTTCGATTCGCTGGATCGGCGTACAGTTTGAGTTGGTCAAACACCGGGGCGTGACGACCAAGTATGTGAATATACTGTCGATGCTTCATCTCCATACTGCAGTTCAGTTAGGGTTAATAGTCTAACAGCTTCGGCACCATAAATTACTTCGTCAAGGCCGTCTACTTTCACCATTTTCGTTCAATTTTGTGATAGACGAAATGATGGAGAACTCTCTGTAACACCCACAAGATGTCGGCATGGATCTTTTACGTAATGGAAAACTGACTGATCTTGATTATCCTGACGACAAGGTATTGCTGTTTGATGATCTCCAGGCAGCATTGATAATGCTAGATGCTATTTTGCGCTCTATTAAAAATTTCGGAATGTTTTTGCAGCCTGAAAGTGCGAAATGCTCATGCATGTCTACTGTGATTGGGTAGATTAAATATTGGATAATAAGGTTATGGGCGTTGTTGACCGGTCTGCGTACTTGGGAAGCTGCGTCAACGGCGGCAGTAGTGTGTAGAATAGTGTGGAAGTGCGTATCTCTAAGACTAGGACCGTATTCGCTAATCCAGTACATCTCTGACAACAAACGGACATCCCTCTGATGCTTATGGGTCGCGTATATAACGCGACAGGGAGGGCTGCAATTGTTTTTTCCAGTCATGAAACTTGGCCACTCAAGGTAAAAGATATAAGGCGTCTTCAGGCCTTTGCTTGTCGATGTCTATGTTCAATCGCTCGTATCGGGTGGCACCAACAAGTAAGCAGCAAACAGATGAGTGGCAGCCCGAGCCACAGTACCTTCTGGTTAGGCTCAAGGCCGACGGTGATGAAGAGGTTGGCAGGCGGGTATTGTCTAGTGACTACAAAGCTAGTTCTTTTGTCCATTCCTGGCGTTTACATAGACTTTCATGGCTAGGCCGTGTTCTAAGAGTGCCAGCTGGTCGTCTGCTGCGCTGGACACTTTGCCGCCGCTTTGGTTTGACTGGCGTGTGGTGCGAGATGGACAGATGATGGCTTGACTTAGGGAAATGAAGTCGCTCATTAAGGGACTGGCCCATGTGGATCGGGTTCGTCTCTCGAGCTGAGGTGCTCGTGACTCACAGAGTCGGTGTCTGGAGACGTCGGGCTAAATGGCAGTTAATCGAACTCATTGGCGTGAACGTTATCGTTGTTTATCTTAATTGTTTGTGATGTAAGTAAACTTAGTGATGTGAGTCGGTGGAAGTCGTG
The DNA here is from genome assembly GCA_008508345.1 of Paragonimus westermani. NCBI lineage: Eukaryota > Metazoa > Platyhelminthes > Trematoda > Plagiorchiida > Troglotrematidae > Paragonimus > Paragonimus westermani. The sequence continues at coordinate 382,479 of QNGE01000166.1, read as the reverse complement.
TGTAAGCTGTCTTACTGATCACGCCTTACCTTCAGGTACAATTCGGCTGTTTGGTTGCAAGGTGTAAACACCTTGGGGTTGCTTCTCTCGCTGTGATTTTATGACAGTTAATCGTCAGTGAGAACCTCTGGTGTATTGCTGTCTATGATGATATTGACGATACTTTAAACAATCTTGGTTAACTCCGATATTGAACACGCGAACGGCGTTACTTTTTTAGGGATTCTTGTTCAGAGGAAGTGCAAACTGTTCATAATGGGTGAAGCGCTATGACTGAACTGAACGGGATTCAACGTTAAACCATCAGAGTGCAATATCGTTGTAGGATGGCTTTGACGCTGACTCCATAGTTTTCATTGAGGGCGGACTGTTCACTTGCAATTGTTGATCGCTTCATCTACCTGGGTATTCTCATCTCACCAACTTTGAGGTTACTGATAGCACATGTTGCATTCGCAAATCTTTGCACCCGAAATGTTTTCAGTTGTCATTTAACGGGAAGATTTACATTACGTGTGCGAACTCAGCATTGGTTTGCAGGTGGGAACATAGGTTGACTTATGTGTTTTTACGGTGCCGCTTGACAGATAATCATGATTCCACTTGCCGGCTTGGCACACTATCTGATTTAGCTGTATGTCATGTGTAGTCATGCGCCGGTATCCAGGCGTTTCAAAACTATCTTGTGGTGACTGGCTTCTCAGATTGCAGTACTATTTTGGTTGTCCTCAGACCGAATGTGTGTATGTGTGTACTGTTCAACAACAGTGCAGCCAAGGAGCGTTTCAGTATACGTTAAGAAAATGGACTGATTGAGGTTATTGATTAACAATATCGATTCTTCTGTTTGCGGAAACGCGTCACAATATGACATCTTCGAAATGGTTGCACGTGTGGCCTGTATCAGAAACGACACATATATTTGCATTTCAAAATAAATGTGTTTTGCGACCAGTACATCAAACAAATGCTTTACATGTTTCCCTGTTAGTCAGAGGATTTACTGGCAACCACTGCCAGAAGGTGCACCGGAGCCCTTAAGGGTAGTGGTTCGTGCTGTTAAATTCCGCTTCGACTGTTTCTGTTCACGTTTAGGTAGCCCAATAACATTCAGTTCATATTTAAACTACTATGCTTCGCATGGCTGCAGACGCTTCGCGGTGTCACAGCCAAACATTTGCTGAGTTGACTGTTACCCAAGTAACTACGAACAGTTATTGGAACTCGTCGACAGAGCTAGTGTTTTGGGAACCTGACGGCTTTGCTAAGGTCCCTTGGTGATCCAAAAGAACCTCCTCTCCCAAATGGAAATGAGAAACTGTAGATTGAAAGAACGCGTAGAAAAGTTAGTCTAACTGTCCTATATTGACCTCTTGTGATTTCAGTGGCAAACAAGCTCATCAGCCTGATCGAATTGATCAATTTCAGTCCTTCGTCGGACTCGTTAACAATGAATTTTCGGATCCATTGCCACCAAAGTATTTGTAACCATCCTCGAAATATCACGTACTACCAAGAGCTTCTGAAAAATACGTTGGCAATCTGCGTTGACTCGTCGAGTCGCGCCTAGTCACAGTTGCCTAGGTTGCAGGTGATTAACCGAGCAGAAGTGATCCCTGCGTTGCAATCGAACGATTTTAACATTGGTCAGGAAAAGAAATGAGAGTCGGATTGAGCATCATGAATGGTACCTGGTTTTTGGAGTAAAACCGGAGGAGCAAATCGATGGGGAACTAATTTTCTCAACCTAGGTGATATGTGCAAGGTGTAGTAGACACTCCCGTCCACAAGTACTGGGATTGGTCACCTGAAACACATTCGTTAGTCTTTAGCATTCAAGTCTCCAAATGATGCCATCACGTACGAGGTGCGTGTCATACTTCGATTATCGTTTGTACGTTAATGCAACACGTCGAAGTGAAAAATGAACGTCTGTCAGGAACGTCTTCCGTTGACTCCAACTTGCACTGTGTGCACTATGCATCAATCACATTGTCGACACCGATTCTGTGAGCAAAAGAGTTGGACCTGTTACCATGACTATTAGATAAAGTTGAGTCGCTCCGATTGTCAATCGAAGCCTCCAAACTTTGGCCAGCAAACTGTCTCGATATCCTGCGTTCAATAAACGTCATTCAGTGGGTTCTAAAGCGTCTTGGTTTCTATTCGTACTAATTTTTTTTTATGGAGAATTTGTATTTCGTGAAATTGACTGAGAGGAACGATTAGCTTACTGGGAATACCTTGTAACAGATTTGTCGACTAAATCACCATTGATTGATGATGTTATCTCCAAAGGCGTGACTATTTCACTTTCCTGTTGACATCACTGCGAGAATCCCCATGGACTAAATGGAACGCACCATAGCTTCAGCTCCGGGGTTTGGTGTGCACAACAGCACGTTCTTGGGTCTCTGTATTTTCGGGGAAGTGGTCGACGATTTCGAACGGTCACCTCGATTTTTGTTACAACACTTAGAAACCTTAAATCCGATACATCGTTTTTGTACGTGTTTTCAACAGAATGTGATACGTGCATTGTTCAGTTCTTTTCCCTCTGTCAGCGGTTTAAATACCACCACGTCTGCCAACAGCCAATGACAGTAGTTTTCTTAAACTACAGGCAGCGTTTACTTCTGTCAAATGAGTTACTTTCCGGAATTACGTATTGAGTAATGAGATACCTGATAAATGTTTTTCTATTCTAACGGCATTACACAACCTGATTTCATGTAGAAGCCTGTACGCTCCTGGTTGGACACCTTGTTTTCAAATAGATGGATGAGCCCTCTAGTCATCCTATTGGGCCTCCTTTTGGGTTTGGAAAAGATTAGAAGGTTTAATGCACGCTATACTCCCACATTCCTTTCAGAAACAAAAGTATAGCATCGTAGTTGCTTTGCAGCATGTCTTTAGAACAAGTAGAAAATGTTCGTGTGGGGAACATATTGGTTGATGGATGTGATTTCTAGCAGTTTGTCGTAATTGTCCGTCAGTTGCTTTCTTGACAATGCGACAGTCCCGTTCACGGCTACTCTATTGGGTCGTTGAGGATAACATCTGTTCCGGCTGTTCTGATGTTAAATACATGCAAACTCACGTACATTCGCCAACAATTCAACCATATGATGAACACCTGGTGATATGCATTATTCGACGCAGTGAAACACGATGATTATCATCCTACAACTAATTACAGCACGAAAGACGGTCGGGAAATCAGACAGTTGCGTTTTTTCGAAGTTCAGCATTACGGGCGCAAGACAACCAGCACATTATCCGGACAGACCAAGCAAGTCAGTCACTGAATGTGTACATATTGGCTGATCAGTAGTTTTGAGTAGTCCTGATTGTATCCGTAGCTCCCACCAGAACAAGGTTTCAGCAGTATCCAGTCTTTCAACCTCATCAGTTGTGTACATGTCGCCATAGCTTAAGAACGCCTGTAGCAAATAAAACGTCATTTAACCATAGACAAAATTCTTATTTTGCCACCAGACAGATGACCCGAAGGATGGAAGTGACTGCCAACGGAAAGCTGGTTTCATTTTAGCTTCCAAGAAAAAACCAGGCATTGGTATCTGGCAGTGCAATGACTTGTACGGAATAATGTTCATTTAGAGTATCCATGTAGGCGCGAATAGTTTTGTCGGAAAACATCGACAGTTAATGTTCTAGCTTGGTATGTGTAGACCAGGGTTAGACACTTAAGTATGCAACATACCACCAGTCTTACAACGTGTCTCACACAAAAGAACCAGTAGTGATACGCGAGGTGTCGTAAAGACCATGGCGTGAATTGGATAGTTGCTTGGAACAGTGAGCTGTTGCGATGGCACTTCCGAAGCAGGCCGACTGATCACAACATGTTCATAATCTATCGTGAACAGTCTGCAATGCCTTCTCGGTCGCCGTGGAATACAGAAGGAACTTACTGCACATACATCACAGTTCATCAGTGCGAAATTCCGAGATTTCAGTCAGAAATTGGGGTTTGTGCATTGATCCATAAGCCATTAAATGGAAAGTTAGAGGTGACAACATAAGAAACGAAGTAACTATAGATTAATTTCAAGGACAGCTACGGAGATCTTTATCTTGTGCTGCCGTATAAAAAAACGTGTTATCATAACAGTTTAGGACTCGAGTCTAGTGCTTCTTTTCGAAAGAGGCTGGCTAGAAACTCTTTCTGAACGCGAATGCTGTGATCAAAAGTGAGTGATGGTCAACTTGAAAACAAACTCAATCCCCGACTACTCATCAGTAGTTTGGGACTAGCCTAATGTATCGCTTAGTTAGCCAAAGAACAAGGACACTACACCCTGCCACAACTGCTCAGCTCCATTCAGAATCAAAGTCACCGGCCCTACTAAGTAGTCGGTCGCAAAAATGAATGTTCCCTCAAAAACCCCATCATGATCGTGGATCAGAAAGAGAATAGGTATGAATGCAAACTATACCTGTAATTGGTAAGCACTAAAAAAAGTGTGCCTTTGGTGGGCAGAGAGGAACTACGATATTTGGATATGTAGAATCGTGATTAGCCAAAATGGAGTTGGCAAATCGAAATGGTTTCGTCTAAGGGCCTGTGAAGCGACGTACAGCGATAGAAGATACAGAGTGAAGAATTTCAGTAGGTCAATAAAAACCGAAAATAGAGGTGTGGTGGTAACTCTAATTGATGATCGGGTCTAGCAAACGGAAATTCAGGCCAATCAACAAGTCGGATGCACCCACCAATAATTCGTCAATCTATCGAACAAACGGGGCGTACATCGATTGGCACAATCGAGTGCCACGGATAACACTGTGCAATCAATAGGGAAATGGAAATGTTCAGGAAATCAGGTGGAATCGGGTTTGAATAGTCGACATTGCAACCGACGTTTTATTCAAACGGATCAAGCAAGCGGTCGGTCAACGAAATTGAACAATTTTTGACTAGTAGTTTTGAATGTTCTTTTTGTGTGCACTCCTGATTTCCATTAAAACAGAATTTGATCGGAACCTAACCTTTGTGTTGATTATACAGGAGGCTCGAAAGTTACTGACAAACTTCACCGAAGCTTTTGCATTTTGGATAGCTCACTTTGAAAAGAGCTAGACTCGAATTTCGTTTTTGTTGCATCCCATGAGGAGTTCATATCCTCTTGTAAGCCAGGATTTCTAATCCGGTTCTAGTGATTATTCGAATGCAAAAGCCACAATCAAATGTGGATAGTGTTTAATTTGTAAGGTTTATGTTGGCTGAACACTGCGGTGCGATTCTTTCCGGTTGCATCGATCTCTTTGCTCTACGCCTAAGCCACCACTCTTTTCTTCAAGGACGATTTTAACGTGTTGCTGTAAAATGGGTTGTCAGAAATACCAACCCAAATCTAGATTGTGCTGCGTCGTAATTGATGAGGAAGAGCTATTCGAATGTGTAGGTCTAACCCTCAATGAGACGAATGGCCGTTTTTCTCAAAACTGTCGCTTCCATCATCTGGGATCTTTTGAGTGAGATATTTGGCCGTTCTCTGTCTTTGGTGCTGCTTGGAAATACGAGAGTAATATTGTGGTGGATTGCCAGGTCGGGGGTGCGAGTTTTCGAACGCTCGGCCGAATACCTCAACGTGGGGGGGAGGTACGTTCGAAAACCTGCCGCGATCGGATCAAGGACAACGTGCGCGACCGGATGAGTCATCGCTCGACTAGATCGGACCAACGGGCGAGGCAGGGCAGGCGAAATACGACAGACGGCCAGATCGGAGGCGTGGTTTTTCCAACATTCAGAGGAACATCTCGACACGATGTTGGAATACGGTCAAGGCCAGCACTGGGTGGATGGCGGACAGCACGAGCAGCCGGACGAGCCAACGCGCAACGGAATCGGACAAACAGACGAGGAATGGCAAGCGAAAAACCCTCCGATAGAAGGCACCGGTCACGCACGTAAACCGGTTAGAAGTGCACACGACGTGTGAACGGAAACCGGGGGGTGCTGCGGGTTGGAATTGCGACTTATAAACGAGAGAGCGCGCGTTGCATGTGACTAGCGGTTTGGACAATAAAGATTGTGCTTTATTGGACGCCTTCTCGCTACACTGGTGCCGTGCCCTGAACACAACGCAATGAAGTTACCTTGGCCAAATCAGTTTGCGGACGGAGATGTGGAAGACTGGCTGTCAGAATTTGAGGCGATTGCGGCGTGCAATGGGTTGAAAAGTGAACCACAACTTTTGACAGCATTGGGAACGCTGCTCACTGGACGCGCGAAAGCTGTCTATACCTTGAGCAAACAGACAAAGGCCGCAACAACATATCAAGAAACACGGGCCGCACTGATTCACGAGTTTACAAAGGAAAGAGACCGACAACGAGCAATGGATCAGTTTTACGGCTCCAGATTTTGCGACACTCAGGACCCCATGGTTCACTATCAATATTTATCACGACAGTTGACGCTGGCCTTACCGGAGGCAGACGAGAAAACGAAAGACAGATTGGTGAGGGAGCGGTTTATCCAGAGTTTGCCGCCGGATTTGCAGGATAACATTCGAATGGCCGAGTCTTGTGGGATCACGGACACCGAACGGCTTGTCGAAATTGCACAACGCCAACCCATGCGGACACAAGTTGGACGGCTGGAAGTCACGGGGCTCGAACAGAAGTTGGAGCAGCTGGAGAAGTCACTGGAAGGGTTGAAGATGAATGCGGAACCAAGAAGAGGACAAGTCAGACGAGCACGTGAACAACCTCGCCGTAAAAAGTGTTTTGTTTGTAATGGGGTGGGACACTTTGCCCGCCAGTGCCCTAACAGACGTCTTTATCCTTGTTTTTCGGTGGTAACGGGTTATCATGGGGGCATCCCACGAGTAAAAGTTTTGGTTGAGAGGGAACAAAAGAGTGCGATAGTAGATACGGGAGCGGGTGCATCGGTTACAGAAAGAGTCCCAGGATTGCCCGTTAAGCCCGGTAATTGGCATGTAGTTACGATCGGAGGGACGAAGTTAAAGGTACTGGGGACACAGAATGTTGAGATCCAGATAGGTAGTGTCAGGCTGCGCCACGCAACGTTAGTGATTGACAATGTGAAGGAGACAATAATAGGCGCCGATCTGTTACGTCGATTGAAAGCCAGCGTAGACCTGAAGAGAAACGAGTTGCGTGTTGATGGCGATGTTGTGAGGTTGCATCGTGAAGATACCAAGGATCAGTGCCGAGTGGGCGGCGTCTCGATGAAGTCCCTGCCAGAGTGTCCGATCCCAGCCATCAGGCAGTGTGTTAGTGAGTTTGCACACTTGTTCACTAACGCGGATGACCAATACGGGTTCTGTGGATGGATGGAGCATATGATAGACTTGCAGCCAGGTCAGGAGTGCAGACCGGTGTATCGGAGAATTCCATTCAAGTTGATTTCAGAGGTGGATAGACAGTTGAAGGAGATGCTGGAAAAAGGGGTCATCCAAAGGACAAGAAGCCCATTTTCGTCACCGGTCGTGTTGACGAAGAAGGCGGATGGAACCTACCGATTCTGTGTCGACTTCAGAGAGCTTAACCGAGTGAAGATCAAAGATGCTTTCCCGATGCCGCAGATGGAGGAGATATTCGCGCACGTTGTGCTTGATCCGATCGCGGCAGGTTTTCGAACGTAACTCCCCCCCACGTTGAGGTATTCGGCCGAGCGTTCGAAAACTCGCACCCCCGACCTGGCAATCCACCACAATATGATTGTTGTACCTATCCCATAGAAAGGTGACTGATCATAATCGAAACGTTAGTGCTTGTACATGGCAAAGCACGGGCTCTTTTGTTGGTCTCAACACTTTCCTAAGTAGACGCTCTTGCATGACTAACCTGATCGATTTAAATGATTCACTGAGTACATCGAGGGATGAGGTAGATGAATATTAATTTGATTCCCTGACACATGCGCGTGATGTGTCATCGACCGTTCCACACACCGTTATATGCGTGTCTACCGACCAATCGATAACTATTTGAAATGGCCATCTTGTAGACCATGTGAACTAAACGTTCACACGTCTCGTTCACATAGTGCACGTTGGATTGACTACTCTGTATCTGATTGCTTGTTGTCGTTGTACTAAACCGTCCACTATCGTTCTGCCAACCACACACTCTCGTTATGTAGCTTGAAGATTTCCTGGATTACTGGCAACACATTTAGGTGGATGAATTCCTTTTTGTTGTTGCTTCTTATCAGATTTTCCTCATTTCTTCAGTTCGAAAGTAATTGTTTTGTTGTTGGTTCTTGCGCATTTGTTTTTTTTTCAAACCCCCAGTTTCCATTATTCAATGCCTGTACACTCTAGGAGATTGACGTTTAACAAATTATATGGGCTTTTCGTGATTTCCCTATATACTTTCTATCTTCTACCCTATTGATAAGTAGTCAGAGATTTGTGTCGTATAACCTGAACTTCGTTTGTACCTGTTCTCCTCCACACTTATGAGGATTCTTCAAACTATCGTCTTTTGACCAGAAATATTAGGCTTCAGTTTTGTTCGTGTTAAAGCTCGTCGGCGATACAACTAGTTTCAACACAATGTTTTTCGTAAACATATCGATAGAACATTCCACTCTTCTCCCTCGCAAAAAAAATAACTACATCAAAGTAGCAAGGGACACAGAGAGCAGTACAAGTGATCAACTGTTCAGATTGTTCCTAATTTCTAATCAAACTGACATTATGGAAACACCACGAGAGCATAGAATAAGTCACCCCTCAAGCCGTCTCATTCTGCGTCTTTTACACAATCCACTTTTAACAAGGTCAAAGCATTTTTCCATCTCGGTGTTTGTCCAGTGGCAGAGCTGATCAAGGTCAATCGATTTTGGTAAGCTGTTGATATGTATAGATGCATGAAGGAGTCAGTGTTATGTACAGATAGTTCTCAAATATTGGCAAGCCAGTCGTACGTTCCTGAATAACGAAGTTGGAGAAACACGACCCCAATAAGACTTATCGATAGCTGCTGGCAAAGAAGACCGATGTCGTCTGAGGATAACAGAATAAAATTGGTTTACTTTCCGGTATGTTGTTGATGAGATGATGACCTTTTTGACACACTGCACTAGAATCCGGATCCTATCTAGTCCTTCTTTGCGTGTGCCCGTTCCAGTAGAGTGGCAGCGAAAAGCAAATGGATCCGACGATAAGACGCTATACGTGACATGGCGCTATGCGAAGTGGAGCCATGTGGCAGGTGAATCGGGATTCGCTTTTAGTCATCTTGATTGAAGACTATGGGTGGAGAATAATTGGTCTAGCGTTTGAGATGTAGTTCACACAAATTACCAGAAGTGTGCACGATGCGACAGCCTTGTATGAGATGAGCCGTTTTATACGTACATGACAGGCTTATCGTGTCAGCTTCAATATACTTTAGGGGCAATCTCGACGACTGATCATTCACCTCTCTTATCCCCTTTTCTTGGGTTTGAATTTGGAAGGGAATCTTTACGCTTTATATGCGCAGTTGAGTGTAAGAAGCCAAAGTGAGAGGATTAGTGAGGTGTCCTGTAACTTAAGTAAACCTTCTCCAGGACCTACCTTAGCTTACCTATTGACCTCGTTAACACTACACCCACTTCCGATATTAGTTGGACATGAAAACTTTCATCTCAACGAAAACAGGTCAAGACTTGTACCCCTTCGAATGCATAGTTCATTTTGTATGCTTATGTGCCTAACGGTGTTTTCAATTTGCGGGCGCTGGTAACTTTGATGTAACGAAAATATCCACTCCATTTTGTGGGGTGATGCAGTTGGCGTGCATCTGGCAGGACAACTGAGATAATTAACGACCAAGGTGCAATCAGTAATCGTCCAGACGATCTTGTGCGCTTGTTTATGTATTCGTCTGGAGTAGAGTAGTAGTATTAAATGACACACGTGTTCCATACGCGTTGCCTCGGATCAGGACCATACATAGAACATGGGCGGCTGCCGCGTCAATTATATGGCAAGCGGTATTTGTCTGTAAATTGTAAGTTTCGTTTATCAGACTGATGGACCTTGTCATCTTGGTCGATTCATCAGACATATGTTTCAAATCCGATCGGAAGCCGCTTCTAGTCACCTTGACACTCGCTGGGTCAGTAGTGTGATTGGCACATGCACATAAGGTTAGAGTAGTCCTCCAAACAACAAACAGATAATTAACCTAGGGGATTGCATGAGGCTACTCTCAACGTTCGCCCAAACAGATATGATCAGTCCATTGTACACGAATGAAGTTACTCATCCCACGCACAGCCGGACAATTGTATAGCGACCACCTTCTACAGTTGTGTGCGTTGGTGCTTAATTGCTTGTCCTCTGCACGCGGAATCTTTCATGACGATGGCCCAAAGTAAATATCAATTTAGAAATTTGAAACAATAGAACTCGTTTATTCGGTTCATCGGAACAGCGAGTTGTTGATGTTTCGCTTAACTTCCTCAGACTCATAATTTGAAAAAAAAACAGAACATACTTTTGTATCGTGTTGGTGATGAGTTTAAACGGAATGTCCTCATCTTGTATTTGATTTCCGTGATGTGATGATAATTCAACTAATCTGTTGAAGTGATTCAATTCCGAAAAGTCTCCCTTGACATACTGCGGCACCTGATCGTTTGATCTGTTCTTGTTTTGTTGTACCTTCCTGTCAAAAATAGGGTATTTATGGGACACCTGATTCGATCCCTTGCGCTAATTAACTACCGTTGCAATGTGTATAATGATTCTGAAAAGTTAATAATCACACACAGTGTAGCAAATAGATGACATCTTCAGTGGTTTGGGGTTTGAACATATGAACCACCAAACCCTCCACTACTCTCAACATGCAGACAACACGTCAACATTTATTGATTGAGCCTAATCATCATCTCCACTAAACAAGGTTGAAAGTAGATCTTTTTTCACAATCTTGCTGAACATGGATCGCTTAGGTGTCGCAACGTTCGATCTCGTGTTATATGAATCACTTTATGTTTACATGATTTTTCCATCACGTCAATCTGACCGCACGTTAAGTGCAACCTCAGCGCCTGATCATTTTGTGTTCCGTTCTATTCATTTTGTATCTTCACTCTAGGAAGGATCTATGTGATTCCATACGTACAGACTGGTTGCTTAACGTGAAAGAGCTCAAAATTAATCGCCGACAACTTTTTCATTACTAAACGGTGTTCGACTTGAGCTCAGTTTTACTCCGTGTAATTTGGTTTAAACTCAGATTGTCGGGCAGCATACATTTTAGAAACGGTGTTATGCAGAAGCTCGTTTTCCAACGTTCATCGTCGTGCTGAATGTATGATTAATATTTCTAAAAGTTAGACTAACTGTTTCTGTTTTCTTTCCATGTACGCTGATCAACTTGTTCAGGTGGTCTGGGCACGTGGTCCCACGACACACCGAATCGTTATCTGGACGTATCGTTGAGCATGTTCAGATTAATTCACGGGGACAATCACCAGTGTAATTTTATGTTTCTTGTCGATTCGAATCTTACTCTGTACAGCACGATAAAAGCTACACAAAGTAGCAAACGTGCCACAACAAATTAGAAGAGGATTGTATGAAGTAGAGGGAGGAGGATGCATAAAAATAAAAGGTCCCAACCATGCACACAGAGACTCGCTGCACAAGGGTCGTTAAATTCTGTTCATCGCCGTACAAGGCAGCGTTATCATCCAGAGGTGTTTACTGTCTTTTAGATTCCAGCGAAAAAGACTGAGAATATCCTACCGAACTGTTACGACCCCTTGGGAGAGGAAGGCAAGAACGAACACAAAGACCGCGAGCAGTTACTCGATCACGAGCGAAACGCAACAACACGAGAATCAGAACGCAATTACTCAGACTCAACTCTTACAACTTGGTAAATATGGTGAATTCTTGGGGAAAATTGCTTTTCCCAACATGAACACAGCTGAGGCTACCGGAATTTGACTGAATAGCTGTGAATAGCCGGTGACCGAACGTCTGATCACTAAGCCGGTGCTATGAGGTGAACATTCGGAGAATCGGGATAGTTTAGCACAAGTCAGAGTCTCTATAATAGAAGTCAATAAAATCAGCGTTCTATCAGTGACAATCAGTAGGATGCAGTGGCCACATCCAAACAAAGTAGCCAGCTGTTGACGGCTTTTTTGGTGATGGACTTCATCGGGTTGTCACGGTCGCCTTGATGATGATGCATCTCTGTGGATCGAAAGACATTTTGATCAGGTCTTATGACTGTGACAGCCCACCATCCAGAGCAGTTGAACTTTCACAGCTCCAGTTGCATCATAATTTTGTCAGTGTCAGTTCCATTGTATTTGTGCGTTTGACCTTGTAGACAAACTAAGTACGTGTTGCTGTTCGTATTGCAATGTTTCCATTTAAACGTTACATAGTTAGCCCGGTGCCAAATGACTGAAAATGAGCTTGTCCACTGTACCGTATTTGTGATGACTGCTTATGAAATTCTCAATCCACTGTACCTCATTGTATTTATGAACGAGCACATTTTCTCTCTCCGAATGCTTCCATTTTCTAAAGAAACGACTGCCTGGACCACAGAAGAAATTGCCCAATTTCAACATGGCCTACGCCTGTATGGTCGTGATTTTCATCAGGTGGCCAAAGATTTGCAGGCAAATGGGATGAATAAAACTGTTAAAGCATGTGTCGAGTTCTATTACGTCTGGAAGCGAATGAACACGCCATCCGATGTCAAATGGTAAGCATGTGGCATGCTTTTTGTGCAGTATCGTTGTTACAGCAGCATGCCTTCTCCGAGCTAGACCGAAGTAAGAGAACTAGTCTGCTCAGCAACTGGCGATCTTAACACTGAAGTTGAACAGCTGTTCACGTTGACATCCCGCGTTTTGTGTTTATGTTAGTTTCTTTTTTCAATCCCACGGGAGCAAAAGTCTCGCGGAAGATCAAGCCTTATGGACCGTTATAAACAAAATTCCCCTTGACTCTGAGAGAATAAGGCTGTGCATTGACCGATGAGACGAACGTTCTAAGAAATTCGCGATGTGAAAAGGTCATTCCAGCCGATTGGATCAATCGTACTAGTCGTTGAGGTTTGCCTGTGTAACGTGTATGTTATTCACTAGGAATCAGTCTGATTCTGTCGTTGTTTTCGTTCAGAGGCTAAACTCAGCACGGGAAGGATACATGATGCGGGGTATGAGCACATTGTCATTTTAATTGTGATCACTATTGTCTAGTTCTTACTACTTCCTGGGTGAACGCGACGCAGCTGTCGAACGTTTGGTTACAAGCTCGTCGTAGTAACATTTTAGCTCTCCAATCTTCATATTCCAATTAGCAGTGATCACGTTGAGATGACGTGCTGTTTGACAGTTACATAAATATTGGCCAGTTCAAAATCACACATTGATGGCGTCAACTGGACAGTAGGCAACCTGCAACATGTCATGTGTGGTTGCATCACTTTTATACACAATTCCAGTGAATTAATCAGCGTTAACGACTTCATGTATGGTTCGTTTGACCATATTTTTTACTTCACGATTGTCACTGTCATTACTATCATGTAAACATACTTTCAGGTAAACATGTACTATATTTTTTGAACAGTTTCCGTTTACCCAACAGCGGTAAACCACTCTTGATATGATTATCCCAACTCTGTCATACGTTCGGGCACATTTTTTCACATCTATCCCATTCAAAGTACAAAATGGGCACACGGGGCAGATATCATACGTTATAATCCTGCATCTGCTTGAAGTTTATGAGTAGTATGACAGAAGTTAATTTGAAAAGATCACAGTTTCCTGGGGATGAAATTCCTGATTTTTAGAGTACGAAGAGCAGATTCTTCTCAGACGTCTGAGTGAGACGTTTGAAGAAATCGGTCAACAGATATCGTGCATCCGATAAGTGGGTTTCTGTGGAGTTCTTAGTGAGTTTCATTATTTTGTGGACGCTTGTCACGCTCTGCTAGTGCCCCACCAAGTGTCCTCTGTTTCGTTTTTGTTGCTGATTATGCCAGCTTATCTTTGCAGTCAGCTTCCATGATAAGTCCTTCCATAATCGTCAAATTGCCACTGCTCTCAACGGGGCTGTGCGGATCATATCAGCATGTGAGATATGGGGATAGATGGCCTGCTCCGTGAGTTTAGTCGGAGAAGTGTTGTGGCTCACCTTCTGCAGGGTGCAGATCCACACGTGAAAATGTGGTTCTAAACTGCCATCTGTCCTCTCGATTGAACGTCGTTCGTAGAGGACCATTTCCGGGAGAACATTCATAATCCCGGAACGTTCAATCCAACTCTTCAGACCGCTGTTGTCCGTTGTCAACTTGAGCAATTCAGCGTTTGGATAGTCTATCGTTCCACCTTTTGTTAGTTTGTTAAACCAGCTTGTTTCTTGGTCCCACTCTTGTTCCCTTACCAACTCGGACACATGTTGAAAAGAGTTGTTTGAATACGACCGGTTCACTTCCGGTTCAGAAATGAAACCGGTCCGGTTGCTAATGTACCAAGCCTAACAAATCAGTGACTGAAGCGTAGAGGCAAGTGGAAACGGATTGTAAACTATTGTTGTCCAACTTGATTTGATTTGACCAGAGGGTTGGCTCCAGGTGTGCATTAGAATGACACTACGATGACGAAAAATCTTCGATAGAAGGATGCGCCACACTTACTTTCTCACTCTAAATGTGTACGGTGTGCACCGGTGTTTCCTGATCCAATAATCTAGTGCCGAGTATCGTCTATGTTGGTCTCCAACTTCTGAATGAATGGGTGGGTAATTGTATGCTCTCATAATTAGCTTCGACAGCCTTCAATGTCTTTTTAATCCCAAACTATCTAAAGAACTAGTCCTAGCGATTGAGACTTCCGTTCTCTATACATTTTGAGGGTTATTGATTATTAATTCACCTTAACTGTATTGGGCTGTTATCGAAAACAAACACGGCTTCATGCAAGATCCCCTGTATCTCATCCGGAAAGTGTGTCCCGAGCGCGGCCAGTTTTCATAACTACTATTTATTTAGTGATGGGTTGTTTGTTATAACTCGGCACAGATTGGCCAACAGACGCGCGATCATATATCGATCAAATAAACATGTGAATAACGAACACATTTGTTGTTTCCGTTCCTCAGGTGATCATATTTTGTTCACATGATCGTATGGTCACTTGCGAACAGGTAACACCAAATGTGACAAATTAATGAACATTGACCCGGTTTGACAACATTATTGATGTTCTCCGTCTTCTGTAAAATAGGTACTGTTGTATAGTTGGTTTTGAGGTATTTTTACTTACTTTGAACGACATGTGACTATTGGTCCTATGTAACCTTTCTAGGTAGGTTTATGAAGTAAGAACATTCACTTAAGCTGGGCAGCCCCAGTCATCTTGCAGATCCTGCCTCATTCCCACTTGCAAGTTGGTTATTTGAGTTAAGATTGAATTCCATCCTCTCTTCTCTGGGTGTTCTTCGTGGCTGTTGATAGTTGCCAGGTTTACTGGTAACTCGCACTCATTTATCTACCCGATTTTCCCATCTCAGGTACCGCGAGAGGGCAAGGAGGCAGCGTCTGGCTACTCGAACTGACCCTGTTTCGGATAGAACACATGATTCCTCCTCTTTCGCCTCGAATCCCAATGCGAACGGAACATCTAAAGAGTCCACTGATTCTACTTGTAATACGACTGAGAACACTTCTTCATACAACCTTCGGAGGAAGTATCACCCCAACCCTTTAGACAAACCTGTGGCTGATGAGCGACAGTCCAACGTCGGTCCATCAAACAATCCGGAAGTAAGTTTCTTCTCGTTCTTATGCCTTACAGCCTAACGAATTGAAAATCATTGGGGATTTCCAAATGTTGCTATCCTGGTTACTCTGAAGTTTTCTCCGATAGCTTCCATTAATTCACTTAAATGGATTTTCCATAGTTCCATTTTGAATGTTTGTGTTGTTTGTTCGTTTTGGGACTCTTCCAAGTAGATGCCCATCGTTGTTCACCTCGCCGTCACATTGCCATAACGTCAGAGCATGTTCGCCCTGGCCGTGAGCTGCCCTGTCGATAAGCTACAGGAGAACGCCTAGATGACTGCCTATGTATTGTATAGAGATGAGTAGCTGGTGGCATCGGATCACTACAGACAGAACTCAATAAAATGCGATGACTGTGTGCACCTCAATCACCTGTCAACTCGAATGATGGGCTTACTTTATCAAGGTGGTACGACTCTCCTAACAGTTTGTTTGACTGTACTAGCTTGACCATAACCAACAGTAGAGCAAGAGTTTGTGATAACCTGGTAACGTGGCTCCTTGCTTGTTTCTCACATTGACACTTAAAGAAGGATGATTTCAATGTGGACATCGTTAAATCACCTTTGGTATTAAGTGCCGTTAGGACGCTGAAACCTAGATGGTGCGTATATTTACGAAGTCCGCAGGCTAAATTTAAATCCGCGATTGATAGCATTTTTCTCTACCGCTCAGCTATAGCATTGCTGCTGTATTTATATCTGGATGTCAGTCGATTACGGATTATCTGTCGACTATTGAGCCGATCAGTTCTTTTTTAAAAAAAATTCCGGTTTTTAACTATGTTGGATATTAATAATTATTAAAGACGCGCTGAATTTTCATATTAACGCATACATTGTACTGTCTGCTTGAAACATTTATTGATTACTACTCTATCCGTACTGTGTATTCGATAATGCATATATGTTCATTTCCTGTTGTTCACTCTGAAGGATTCGTCTGCTTTGGAAATCCACCCGTGTCCATCGCTTGTGACCGGTACAGACTGGCCAGTCCCGTCGAACCATGAGGTGTCTATTAAGGATAATGAAGAATCCGATATGAAATTTCCCTGTCATTTGTGCCATCGTGTGTTCGCCAAAGTTAAAAGTCGGAATGCTCACATGCGATCACACAGTGATCACCGAGAAGTGGCTGTCAAACAGTCTCACTGAACACAGTCTTTCTCCCCTCAGTTCAATTCTATCTTGCCTTCTACGCGTTACACACCTTATCGCTGTTTTGCGTACGCATTGCCTATCGATTCACCATCCTCTGATATCCTTGTTTTTTTCTTTTCTGTCAGAGACAAGCACCTCTGTGTATGTAACGCCATCCGTTCATTTTCAGCGCTTTCATTATCTGTGTGTATGCAGACACGTGTTTTGCCCTTGTGTGCGCCTCGTCAGCATAACCAGCTCCACTCATCCACCCCCCTCTTGCCTCTTCGCCCATACGTGTATCAGTGTTTTTATGTAGGGGGTTGGTTTTATTGTCGCCAATACTACTAGTGTTATTGTTATTATTATTGAATTGTTGCTCTTTTCCTGCTTTTTGCACATAGCAACAACAATTTCGTTTGGTCTCGTTTGCATGTGTGTCCTTCCTTTCACAACGAAGTGCTGTCCATGTGCGTCTGTACACCATTGAGTTGTTCATGTACGTATGCGCGTGTACTGGTGCACGTCTTTGCAGATCATGATCCAATCTATTGTTCTTTTGCTCTTATGTATAACCTAGATATAAAGTCATAGATTTGTATTTTTAAGTGAATTCAGACCCTGTGATTCCTCCCTTATTTGGATCCCTGGCTGACTGGCTAGTTTTAACACCTATCATGGTCACTTCGTGGCGTATTGATTTTTCTACTGCCTCATATTTTGACACAGATGTTTGATCGAATTTTTGGCCCAGTTAGTCAACTATTTCGCTGTGAACCTGCCGGAGTAAACAGCGAAGGATTTGAGACCTCTTCCTCTCCTACGCTCCGGATTGCGCCAGTTGTGTGGTCTACCTACACCATCATTTTCCCGGTTTTGTTGATCGACCCTAATAACACGTTTTGCGCGCTCTGCTTTCTTGTTCTCTTTCCACTCTTTTTACTCCCCAGTTTGTCAGTGTGTACTGTTATGCGACACCGCGTTCAACCCTTTCTCCTCCATTGGCGTCCGGTGAAAGCATTTTCATCTTCCCGCCGCGCGCGCAGGTTTGTTTTGATCTCAAATTGTACGTGACCTTTGGTTATCCGGTTGCCGTCACCACTTGCGTGTTCATACTCATCATCTGGTGTTCGATTGTACCATTTTTGTGATATTCGCCTTTCTATTCCCTCGCGCCATTGACCACTACTACCACTACAGATTTCCGCTTTTTGTTACCTGTCTTCGCTTGCCCTTGCTCCTTTATTCTCACATACTTAGAAGAGTTATGTGACCTTCCCAACGTTGCCTGGTGTCTTCAGTCATTCTGATTGTTCTGAGACAAAAACAAAAGAATGCTTAACTCGGTGTTGAAAAGTGTTCTCTTGTTTCTGTCCTTCTTTGGGGTCTGTGAATGTTTTATGGTCCGCTTGTAAATTATACTGGGCGCACTGTTTGAGCCGAGCGGTTGACCGTTTTGAACGGTTTCCGAACACCTATCAACGTTCACATCAATCCTTACGAACAGCCTTAAAATTGGAGTAGGAGCCGGTCTATTTCCAGCCTCTCATCGTTGTACAGACGATGGGTGAAACCCTTGGCGGAAATTGGTAGCGATCATTTGGAAATTATCGCACGGAAGTGAAATCTACCACGACCAATTGCTTTGTTCATTCTAGGTGAGTGGATATTCAATTTGTCAACACACCGGGTACTCCAGAGCATTGCGCAGGTAAAAAAGACGATTAAAACGTTTGACGCACTCGTCAGACACGCACGGACGATTGTCGGCTGAGCGATGTTCACAGAATGTACTAGGAACGGATGAAGTGGTGTTGTTTCCATCCGTGTTCAGACTGATCGCTCACTAAAGTTTTTCGTTGGAACCAAACGTCGATCTGAGAACACGAGAGTGGCCTCGTGTACGCCATGGTTCCTGATCGGAAATACTCGCTCACACTACCACGTGGCTCGAATTTACGGAGAGTTATCTGAACCCAGATAGGGGTTCGTGCATCACAACAGACCAGAGAAGCATCCACTTACTGTGCGCGTGGGTGGTGGTGTTACGGTCATATAAACTAATTGGACGAGGGTGACCCAAGGATACATCGTAGTCACGCAACACTTGAGGTGTGATGCGTTTCAAGGAGGGAAAGTGGGAACGTATTACAAAATGTTACTTCTTATGCTGGTACATATTAGACCAGTGAGATGAAAGGGTAGGCTTGGTGGAAACACTCTGAAGCACGGCTTTTGATGGACGCGAAGATGAAGAGGTATTCGATTTTCTCTGCTCTGTCCATGTTTCGGTATGCGTTATTCGTACTGGCGTCTTTACCGTCGTCAGCCAAACGGATGGAAAACAAGGCCGCCAAAATTTCTGCGCAAGTTAGCGAGGGCTTTTCATTCTTGTACCTCTATTGACTGATTTCTCTGAAGAATTTCACAACATTCACATCCGTTTATAGCATTCGAATTCAGCTCCACTTTTCAGCCGACCCATCTTGAATGTACCCTTCAACCGATGTGAGGATGAGCGAGAAAGAGAACGCCAATCAGATCAAAAACGGTCATCAGCATTACTCTTGGTGAATCCCACTTCACACTGGCCAAATAATGAGCCGGAAGACTATCCAAAAAAGTCGCATTTCTCCTATTTGAGACATGTTGCATTATGATTATCAACTTGGGAGGGTACTAAACTGGCAAGCGCCCCTGCATCAGCCATTCAGTAACATAGATCACCCAACAAAGACCACCGTCAGGTGAAGAGAAATGTGGCCTCTGCTCGCATATTCCTGTCCCAACAAATCGAGAATTTCATTAGAAAAAATGATGCAGAGTTGCTTACTGATGTCCTCCCTACTCCTCGAGCGGTACCACTCCCCAAAGTGTACTACCGAAATGTACCGCACAGTGACATGTTCGGGGTCATGTCAGAGTCCAATATCTTTCGGAACCATCCTACGGTTTCTTTTCGCTGACGGAGATAGCCTAATCACATTCGAAAACAAGGGAGCATATGGTCCAAAATAGAACTAATCAACTGCTGCTCAGAATAGCGGTGGTGGAGGTATGGTACGAACGAAAACGGTACGGATGTGACAGTGACACTTAGTGTATACTGTTCAAACCCTCATGTATGACTGAAATATGTTTTGGCGCCCTCAATTGAGTTGCAGAAGAGTTTGACTCACGTAGACCGCACTCACCAAAAGACATTGCGATGATAGCGGTTGACACGCATAGCTACGAATTCCCGATCCAACAGACAGGTGGAACTGTTTACCAGAAACCCTTGTTATCAACTCTTTCACAGAATTTTTTGCCAATTTGTAAAAACCTCGTGTACAGTAGACACCCAAAAAACAGTTTCTATACCGAAGCTTCAGAGCGAACAACTCGAGCATCTAGAGGCTACAGTCAGTGGCAAGAAAAAAGGTTTAACGATACACAAGTCAACGTCTACGCGAGGAATACAGCTGAGCAAAATCTTTCAAGGATTCTTTGTTGTTTTAAAGTTAAAGCTCTTCAAACGACTGCAGAACATTTCACACATCATCAGTGTAACGCGCCGTTCGTTAGATACCGTACATAGCCCGAGAGTATACCACCATCGATACACAGAAACTGTGCGCCTTTTCAAAAATATTCAGCATAGCCTGAGAAAAGACTCTGACGAGATGAAAGAGCACACGATTGGAAACAGAATGCAGAAACAGTATTAACTTAGCTAGTGGGACAGAGAAAACGCGACCCCATCCGCAACAGAAAGTCGTCAGGGCTGAATCGGATTAGATTTGGCTGAGGCATAGTGTTTGCGGTGATTTTACAGTTTATTCCCAGTCTCGTGTTAAGAATTTCATATTTGGTGTCTTAAGTTTCCGGTTTGGTGCACTTACTTCCAGGCTCTACTGCCGGTTGATCAATAGATTGCGCGCGATTCTTTGTAACGTTAGCCAATCACAAAGTGAATTTCCACGTGGATCTGTAGGTGTCATTATGGACAGGACATTTATAACTGACGTTCTGTTTGTCCGCGCTAATAACCGCATCGACACTTCGTATTTGCTACCTAAACGTGGTTCGATGTCTCGCGACCTTTTTACCCTACAATCCGAAACGCAAAGTGGCCTCATGGTGCACCCGGCACGGTGGACCATCCCAATCATTCCGGCACCGCAGCTGCCTGTGTAATCCTGTCTCTCACCCCCTCGCGCTCCACACGTACAAATTATCTCACTCATCTTTGGAACTGTCATTAGTCATGTTCACGGTCAAGCCAAAAGGCGCCAGGAACTCTCACATGTTAAAAGAATTGGAGGTTTGAGACACACGGCACAACAGCGTCGCGCCCGTACTGGAAGACACGAACTAAGCGGTACACGGAGGCTCGTACAGGCTCACACGGCAAGGGAATTACGAGTCAAGGGTTACACTGGCATCAACCCAGATCTCCGACAACCCGCCGCAAGTCTCCGCGTATTCAAGTAGTGAGCTGCAACAATCATGTGTACAGTGCTAGCCGGATTTTGATAAGTTCGAACACTTGGTTGTCTAGCTTATGATTCGTTTATATACGTTACACTGTTAATCACGTGTTATTATCTCTTGGTTATAAGTAACTCTCGCACCAATTATTGGCGCGTGGACGGTCACCTGTTGGCCAGTCGATTGAGGTGCGCGGGAAAAATACAGGATACAGAAAGCAGAGGTACGTTAAGGTCACGAAGAGGGCAGGTCGATGGAGTTATGAGCTAAGCTCAAGCGAGCTCACTAAAAGTTGAACAATAGCACATCATCGGGGACTTCTGATTCTCGAGGTGAACACGGTGTAGTAAGTGCTACGGTGGGCGTCGGCAAGCAGGACGGATCCCACGTGATCTACGATTATTCACCTTCCCATTGAGCTTCCGTCATGATGCTCAAGTAGTATTCACCTAATATTACACAAAAAGTGTCTTTGTTGGTGGACACCAAATTAAACAGCCTGTTCCCGCTTCGCAGGACACAAGCCCGGTAAAGGCCCATTGTTAAGCCACCATTTGTTCATGGCCAGCCAAAAGACAACTCACATATTCACACTCAATCTAAACACCGCCAATAAACTTCCCTAAACATCCATAACGGTGCAATTTTCGTCATGTACCGCGTGCAATCTGTTGACCAACCAGCAGCAGGGTCTGAAAATAAGTGCACCAAACCGGAAACTTAAGACGCCAAGTGTGAAATTCCTAACATGAGACCGGAAGTTAAAAAAGTGTAGTATTCAGCCATGGTTACTAGTAACACTTTTATTCAGTCGCCACATGAGTGCAACCGCTTGTGGATCAGTCAGGTCGAGTAGAATACCACCTCACTATCTTGTCTTTTGTTACCACTGTTGCCCTCATGTCTGTTGTGCTGTTTGCGTCGTGTCGGCAGCCACAGTACAACTCTGCATACCCATCACCTAGTAGGCAAACAATGATTGCAATACGACTTCTATTAACAGAAGGATCTTCCTACAGTCTTAAAGAAAAATTATCTATATAAGAAAATAACCTTTGTTCGCACTGCGTACTTGACCAGATTGCTAGTTGAACTCGGACCTTTCTCCAGCATGTGAGATGCGCATTCCGACCACATCTACCGTAATTCATGATTACGTGCGACCGACTCATAAAAAAAACTAGATTCGGTTGAGCGATCCTTACGTTACCTGGTTGCCTTGTCCCCTGGAATGGCCACAAATACACCAGTCGACAACTCTGCAAGACGATTAGGTCGAAGTCTCAAGAAAAGTCAGCACGCTTGACAGATAAAGATTGGCGTTTAGCTTCCGGTCCGTACGAGCGTATGAACCACTAATGATTCCTAGACAGCGAGCCAAACTCACGTTTGCTGTTTCATCAGATTTCACTGGCTCACAACGGACAGTAAAACATCATATCTAACAGTAAAGTAGAGCGTGGTGCACCAGGCCGAATGGAATACTTGGATCGATCTTCGATTTACGGACAAATAACGCATTAGACTGGTTGTACGAAGTGTATTCAATATTTCTACGTTTAAAAAAACTATATAGGGACAATTAGCAAATAATTCAGTGACACATCGTCCACAAGTGAGGATCATGACCGACTGGTCATATTTCCTTCTGAAACCGGAGTGTGGAACACTGCGATATTTGGCGCCAATCGCGAAAGCAATGCGTCCGCTTCTTCCTGGCCCAACGTGTCGCTCCAAAGACCACGCAAATGACGAAGAACGGTCCGCTCAAATTGTCGGTGAGTAGAAACGTGTGACTCACAACCGACTGTGCAGTTGCTGCGAAGAGTGTAAGAACAGACGGTGTTACATTACACAGTTTCTGCAACGATACGAAGTTTTATACTAAGCAGGCTAGCCAAATTCTACAACGTTGTACGACGTAACTCGTACCAAACTGAAAACATTGGCTTCTTGAATTGAAGACATATGAATACAGCACATGCAAAAACAGTTACCCATATTTTCGTATGAACTAGAATGAGTAGTTGCTTTAAAAGATCAGTATTGTCAAAGAATTTCGTAGGAGTTGACTCCTGAAACACGAACTTCCTTCTGCGGGGTCCACTCTAAAAAGTCTAGCATGGCCCATGGACAGTATTGGTGGACCCGAAACATCGAGAGCGAAGAACGTTTCGGAACGAAGCGATGTACTCCAGGGTCCATTTTCGAGTACCATGGATTCATGACAGTTGTGATCAGTCATCAGGTAGCTCATAAGGCCCCAGTCAATCAATCAAGGTAGTTAGGTGGTACGCATTTCGGCGACAGTTGTATTGATCATTACCAGATCATGCAACAGTACTTCATGAAACCAGTTCATTCAGGCCATATGAATCACTCCGCCCATAAAGGTCCACTCTTCTCACAAACAGCCAGAGAGTTGGCCTAGGTCACAAAACGTAAACCTATCCCGCGTCCGAAATAGTGACAGGAGATTACAGGGACTTTTACCAATTACATAACTGTTCATATTTAGTACTCTGTAAAGCATTGATGATCCGATACTGAATTGTGGAAAGTATGTTCGTTACGCTCTGTTTTCTTCAACTAAATGGAGCCTATCACGCTATTGCCTGAACACAAGGATCGATCAGTGACAAAGGAGTTAAATCGTCACTTCAGCCTCATCACTAGGCTTGTGAAGGCAAATGTGTATATCAACCTTTCAAATAGCTGTATTAATTACGATGAATATCCTACCACATTGCAAACAAAAAAACAGATGATTTTACAACTATTCGGCTGACCGCACCACAGTTTCACGAACATCGAAAACGGTGTATAACCGTCCAAACGAGAGAGCAACTTTATCGGTTCCAGTAGTGCGTTAGCCAAACATATACTCAAAGAGGAGAGGAGAAACATTCCAAAGTTGATATGGTTTAGCATTAACCACTGACGTGTTATCGGTAATGATGCAAGGTGAATGCACACTGACTAGTTAGATCATTCTTCTCCGTCAGCATTGACTGCATGTCTTCGGTTGGGAAGTTTAGTAAGTAAATGCCAAATTGTGCAAATGTAGCGACTAATCAAAGTTTGGAAATCAATTTCGACCAATCACCACAAAGCAATTCGAATAGGGACGGCGCAAGCACTTGTTTTATTGCAACCAGCGCCAGAGAAATACTACACAAAATAAACGTACTTACTCGGGAGAAAATGTGTTCTGTAGGCTGAACAGTATCACCGCGTCCTTATATATCGAGTTTTGTGCATCTGTGACGCCATGAAACAGTAATACAACCTCCGGAGGCAATTTGTCAAGCATTCCGAAGTGAAAACATCGCACTCGCTTGGATTGGTACGAATGGTTTAGCTGTACATCGAAATCTAATTTCAGCTTTTCGATCTGCAACAATAAACGGTGATCAAAACATATTACGGCAGTGGTCCTTAAACTGTTTCAGCTCATGGCTCCTTCGCTTACTAAAGGACATTTCACTACCACATCCACTCTACGTGAAACGCATTTACACAAACAAATTAGAACAATGAAAACCAAACATATCTTTTGTTATAATATGACGTCAGGAAAATGATTAATTAATATATCAATGAGACGAATGCGTCAGGTATCCTCATATATCAGGCTGCCAGCCATTCAACTGTAGTCTCAGTTCCTCACACCCAACGATTAAAAGTTTGTTTCTATGAGACTAAACGGAATCCTCGTATTACCAGCAAAGATGTTAGAAAAGCAGTGAACAGAATTTTGCTCTTTTTGCCACAATACCAGACATTCCATATGCATTTTCCTTTGTGACCTAAAGTCACTGAATTCTTTTGGGCAGAAGCCTAAGATCAATACCACTTAACAAAGACACCAGTTTTTCTCTTGTCTTTTCAAATCCTCACAATTAACGTATCGCAACATACGTCTTCGTTCTGCTCTTATGAGGTTGTTAAAGGGAGCCCAGGATTTCGAAATTGTATATACATATAACGTAAACCCTCTCAATACACAAATCGAAGTAGTGAAATTAGAGGACCAAGCCTGCAAGTTGGTTGCACCGTTTCATGTGGTCTTATTAGTTGCGACTTACAACACAGCCAGTTCTGATCCCACTTTAGTTTCTTTGTGTTTACGAATAATACGAAGCTGAATCGGAACTGGAACAGTTAAGATCACAACCGTATCGGGAGGCTATACGTCAAAGCCACCACAGACACAATGTTAAGGACATTGGCTCCTGTAAACATGGGACAGGTTTAAAGCAACCGACTAGCAGAGCCTCGAGTTACTTTGGAATGAAGGGTGTGCGATGACGTACAGGAAACGCTCGTTGAGTGGATCACATGACTGATCTCCAGTACAGAAGGCGGTCTGCGTTGTCTGGTGCAGCCATGGTTCTAGACGGCGTAAATCGGTATCCCAAATCGTCAAACACTGCTAGAGACCGGTCATGTAACCAAGACACAATTATCACAGGGATTGAGGTAGAAATTCAGATGTCAGTGGGTCTATATGTAATGTGCTCCTTGAGAACGATAACTGTGAGGCTTGTACGAAATTACCGAGTGATCAAAGAGTTAAGTTGGTCAAACGAATACCAATCGACTCGACGGTGTTTAACGTCCGTTGTGACCAGATAAGGACGGTTGCTCAATAGCTTTTAGACTACATTGAAAGCCCATGTGCTTCAGTCTGGTGCTCGGTATTGGCAAGATGTACTGTTTAACACAGAGTGAAGCCGGGGAACTGATACAGACCATTTGCCAGGGAGAAAGATTTACATGTGCAAACGGATAGGCCAGGGTTGATCAGGTTCGTTTGACTTATAATTATACCAACCACCACCCTTTACCAAGAAAGCATGGCTACACTAAGTTGGTTCATATGTGAAATATTGACCCTGAGATTTGTTAGAGCGCATTCGTTCAATCGTATTTAAACAGTTGTGGATGTGCTACACCCAATGGGTGAGAAATCAGTCTAATCAAAGGTATTCATAGTGCATTAACAGCTGATCTGACTCCCGTAGACTATCCGGATAAAACATTTTCCGAAACCATGTGGCTGTCCTAGCGACCCCTGGATGAGCTGTTTCAACGAGTTCAAGGAAAACACTCAGAGCAGGAATGGTGAGTGCGAACATTTTGTGGTGACTTGCCGATACTGAATTAACGATGATATAAACGATACCCCCGACAACACAGACATGCGTTTGTGTGGAAGCACTATGTGGAAGCCCAAAAGAAGGTAACTTCCTCAAGGATCCCAGTGATATTCGATAGTTGCTCGTGTGATGGTGTATTCCACAGTGTACTCTTCATGTCTCATCAAGATGTTATGCCACACTAGATTGAAATAAACAAGGCACATCAACATCCATCTCTTCCGGTAGATAGTCTTTATTGCTGATAGGAAAGGCCGGCTTCCAGAAGATGCTGTCTTTAACATACTACACAAACTTAAACATGAAGAAATCCATACAGTTAACTCTGTTTTAACGATGTTCTCTAGTTCCGTCGTTTAGATCAAGTTATCAATTCACCAACGTGCAGACTTTAACCAGCCATGCTGAGCATAAAGTTAACAATGAGAGAGGCACCACTCGGTCACAGAGGAGATCAGCGAACTGAAAACTGAAGCCTACATCACCTGGGGGTCCCCATCCACAACATACACCCAGTAAGGGGAGGGCTTGAGTAAAACATTGAACCGGATCGTCGCCAGTCTTCACAGCAGTGACCAGAGAGACTTACGTTGTGAAAGCGACACGAAGTTAGATCGAGTGATATTTCGCAACACAAAAGCAGCCAAATGAGTAGATTAGCATAAACTGATTGATGAAAAACAATGTATCCTTCAGGCGCAACGTCAACAGCGGGAATACACTAGCGCAGTTATGTATTGTTACTACCAGTAGTATACGTCTGAAGGTCTGGAGAGACGAAAGCGATAGATGAGTTTGTCCACCATGTATATTAGATCAGGTAATGTAGCCCCTTTTTTGTTCCGCTAGCCAGGTCACATGGTGCGATTATGACCGTAAAAGTACACAATAGATCCAGATATGCGAAGTCAGGTATGCTCAGTTAAACTAACAAATAGTTTAATTGCGTGTACGTACCATTTGTAGATGAAGTTAATCGTGTCCACAGTTTAGTACGAATCAAAAAATCCCTGTACCCTTAGAGACACATCTATGTGAAAAAGCAGTCAATGGTTGAAAAGCTTAACGACTCAGTACATACAGGTTCTTAGAACGAGTCTGATCACAGGCTAAGTAATGATTAAAAGCAACGAAACCAACTCAGTACAGTAACAGAACAAGCGTACAAAGTGGAATAAACTATACAAATTTCAGTATTGCTTTGAAACTTCTGCATTTCGTGTAAGTTGTTATGATGTTTTGTTGCTTTTTTTTAAAAAAAAAAAGACAAGTACCCATAATGAGGATTAAAAGAAAACCACAACACCAAGCAGAACAGAACTTTCACCATCAAATCTGCTGGATTTGTTGTACCTTATAAGGCGACACCCAACGCCTTTGGGATCCCACCCAGGAATAATGTGAGCGGAGACCAACCTTGATGTTAACGACTGCATACTTACACTCAAAGTCGAGGGCAATCTAAGCTGTTTCTGTAGTCACAATCACAGACAACAAAGACGGTGCGGTGCACTATGGTACGAAACACATTAGGCAAACAAGCTTAGAACGTGTCAAAGGCACCGTAAACAATGAAATGAAGTTGAAACGAGTAAACAGTGGCTATCTGGTCCGAACATGCGCTTTTAAACTACACTAGTGTTCACACGCTACTGACATCACACACAGGAAATCCGCAAAGCAATAGTACGCATACGCGCATGCTATACACTTTTGCTTTTAATGAGAAACGGATATTGGGCCAACATCAGAGGACCTTCTTCATCAAAACAACACGTGATTGTTTCAAAATGACACGAGAACATATATGAACACAAAGCTTACTTGTCTTCTGTCGGTCTCGTCTTTGTCCATCAGGCCATCGTCAAGCAAGATGTCCATGCAAGTAGGTGGGTCTTCACGCAACACCATCGAGCTGGTCAGTTCACCAAACCGGGAAATGAAACGTTGAAATGAGGATGCAGAATCACGTTGGTGATTATCTGTTACCTTGTCAGCCGCCACGATATTGCACAAACGATTTACAAAGAGAATCACTGCGGGTACTAGAGAAGGTCTTTGGGCGGTAGGGCTGAAGTAGCGAAAAGAAGTGGACCAGGAAAGAGAGTTTGATTTTGGCTCCGGCAAAATCTAACTGGTAACCAGTCATTTGAGACAAACAAAAAATATATACAATCCCAAATGTACTCAGAATTTGTGCCCCAAGCGGAAAGAACAGTATATGAACTATTAGGGTATGGCATTCACCTCTTGGGCCACATGTCCAATGAATTGCCACTGGGGAAGTTAAAAGAAACGGTGGTCTCTAAATTTTCTTGTTGTTTCAATAAAATCCAGCTGGTAAAAAAGCGTAATGGTGGCGCTGCCTATGGCAATATAGTGGAGATCAAAAATGAACGGACCAGGCAGAGTACAGCATGAGTGTTGCCCAATGGCCATTGCTAACGTAAACACCGCAATTTTTTTTTATAAAAAAGATTATTTTTCCGATAGCATGAAGAATTCCTAGCGTTTTTCGATACAAACAATTATCTGACACAGATCAGAGACCATTGCTGGCTTATTAGAGCCCACCACTGTTATGAACACGATTCGGCCAGGAGTAGAACTCTCCATCCTGCCCCCACATTAACCATTTCTTGATTATTGACTTCACAAACTAGGTAAGTTTGAAGCATCACGAGTTTTCAGACGAAATAGTGAATAACCTGTCGGTTGTAGTCGATAACTCTAGTCAGAATGAAGATATATACCTCATTAACATTAGTGATAAATCTGTACGTTTACCAATTCATTGCGGAGCTGTTGGGTATGAGCTAGTTACAGATGTACGACCGGTGAAACAGTTCGAAATGAATTCACGCCGTAAGCTGAATCAATTGACTGTTTAATTCAGTTGGATCAAGAGGATTCAGAGTTCCAAACTATCGTTAATTTTTTCCGAAGGCTGTTAGCTAGTCTTCTTCACTTCAACTACACACCACGGAATGCCGTAGTGACAGACGCTACTATGACAAAAAAGGAGGGAGAAGAATGGTTGGACTCCAAATGTCACGCCGTTTTCAAGTACACTATAACGGAATTCCTTATAGTCGAAGTCTAACAGCAGCGAGCAAAATAACCACCCCCACATATATCTATGTTCACCAAGACGAAATTTATCTCTGTCGAAGTCATACCACACACGGCACAGTCGACGGGCACAGGTACGTATTCACAACCGTGAGTCATGTATGACACTTTGAGTTGCGTCAACCATATGGATCTCCAATACTGATTCCATTCAGTTTTCCGTGTAATCATAGAGGATGTGCGCTCCGTAACAATAGCCAACTGTTTTTCCACTGGTTAACTTGCTTACAACAGATAGCATGGAACAGTCCGCCATCCAAAGCCGAGAAAAAAAGCAAACAAGTGTGAATCACATTGGACGTTCTCCTCGAATACACTAGCAAACTTGTCAAATTGGACAGCATCGGCATGGATGAGTATGTGGATGCCCATTTGAATTACATTACAGAAGAAAACATAGGGGGCAGGGATATTGTTAGGCAGAACAGTTTGACACCGACATGCTCGAACCTAACTTCAACGATGATGATCGCCCAGTAGGGTGAACGGTATGACAAGTACGCCCTGCTTGTTTGGGACGTGGTATCAACCTCTATTTGAACCTTGACGAAACTGTAACGGAGCTTGCCAATTCGCATACGTCACGACAGCGCTGACTTGGTTGTTACATGCATGTCTACTGAAGTTTGTGACAACAAGACACACCTTACCGATCCTCTGTTATGAACAACAGAATCACAACGGATAACAGCAGTGTTACACGACAAAACTCGAGAAGTGAACTGAGGAATCAGATACGTTTACTCCACCGCTCCGCAGCTGTCATTAAAACGATGCTATACTACATACTAAACAAACCACCATAACCACAAGGACCACTTTTGCTTGATACTCTCAAATCTGCATAGATTATGAGACTTCTGTTAAATAAAGCCTCACCTCTAGAAAAAACCACATCAGTCAGTCCTAGTGAGCCAATTCTGATCGGGGAGACTAATATAGTTGAATGATATATAAATTGACAAGAAAACATGTTTCAAAAACATTTACAAAAATTCCATAGTGATATCTTGATTCATACTTATGAGGAAGGCAACAATGATTTACCATTCTGATATTTCGTCAAGGGAGATTCTTAAAACAATGTTATCTCCGAGTAAACCTGAAGAACGCAACAATCGTCATATTAGATGAACGCTTAAGCATGATTTCGTCCAATTCTTTCAATTACATTCATGAAATACAAATATCTGGACTTAACTGTGGTTCCACATTTTACAGTGCAATTACAAAACATTTACACGAATCTGGTGATCGAGTGGACCTCAATAAAGCAGGCTGTGTTATCTGTCAGATAGTGAACACGATTGAACTTTTTTTCTTAAGCACTCGCTATACACCGCAAGGAAATACCGTTTTGTGTTCACAAACAGATGGCAGTGAACCTATCGCTACACTGGCAATACGTCACAGAAGTTGAGCATCCTTTCTATTTCTTTATCCATATTCTTTGTTCTCATCTTACATCAAAATCAGTATATATTATCATAATGTGGTGGATTGTAAGGTCGGAGGTGCGAGTTTTCGAACGCTNACCGGGGGTGTTGTGAGTTGGACAATAAAGATTGTGCTTTGTTGGACGCCTTCTCGCTACAATTAGTTTAAATCAAGTGACCTAATGATGGTTGATCACTGAAAACTTTGCCTCTGGGCTCACACACGTCCAAATATTCGTACATCATTTCACGTACGTAATTGAAAACAGCGAACGAAATGGTGACTAAGCATTTGTCTTGTACGATGCCTGTTGCGTTCTTCAAAAGGGATTCCATTTCTTCTGAACAGAAAATAATGTTTATATGCCTGTGAAGTGTAAAAATGGCTACTAAAACCTACAACTCACTACTCAAAGATTTAGGTTGTTTTCAGAGCGCTGATGAAAGTAACAACAGTCACCCAGCTAAATCAGCGAGTATCCTTGAAGAGAAAAAACAATATGTAACCTACGGTAATTCTAAAACCGTTCCGGGAAAAAACCTGCATAACTCTATTCATGTTAGCATTCTCATCGACGATGCAAAAACCATCAACATGGCGTTTTTAAAATGTCCATAACTTATATTGAACGTTTTTCTGAATCACCCTGGTTACCGTTTTCATAGTTATTGTGTTATAGTTTACCTGATGATCAAACACATAAAACAAGTCTTGTTCGCTGCTCTGTCGTTCTCATGAGTTCAATGGGTATTTTCAAACGAATGTGTTCAACTCGGTTGGGTTAGGATGTGTCGAACGAAGCATACCATGGTGACCGGTGCAGATAGTTCTGGCAACTATTAGTATGTCGGTTGTACAGTCAGGGGATATTGAATCATTGTATAAAATTCAGCTGCAACTATGCATGTTTTGGTGGTTAGTATGGTGCATTTCAAGAGCATAGAACGTATTCGGCTCAGAAACGTGGCTGCAAAGTTGAAGAATGGAAGACAGGGCTTAGAAGTTATACGGCACATTTTATGTGACATGACTTACAAACGATACGGGATGGCATTGGTGATGACGGAGACACTAGTAGAAAAGCTTAGCCGTCGTCAAATGCCTATCCATAAAAAAAAGATAGACTTGGCGGCCAGTCGTAACAAATGTCCACCACCCTGGAGCTCGAAGGGCTGGTCACTGGTACGTCCACTACTCGTTTGTGAGCTCACCTACCAAAGTTAAATCGGATATTCCCTGTACGTAGAAGAATGAAATCTCTAGCATAAGTTACAGGGACACGAAGGCCGAATTTTCACACAAGAAAAGAAACTGAATAGATATTCTACAGTTTATTAAAAAAAGCAAGCCAACATCAGATTCTGCTATTTCACTGATAACTATGTTAGAAAGTCATCGGTATAATGGGAAGTGAGAGTGCCCGATATGCTCATTGAAAAACGATATTGTTTTCGTGAGATTTTGAAACTAAAGTTATTAAAGCCTAATGAGGCACCGAAAGTAGACCTTTTTTACCCCTACAGTTTCCGGAAACGGTGGTGATAGATTGCTACTCGGACTAATCACCCATTCATTACATATGGGTGACGGAAAAAGTGGTTCATGGCATGTGTTCGTTTAGTAATTCTCAGCTTCAAAGGTGTCAGAACATCACGCGACAAGTGTATAGGTAGTAGCATTGCCTCTTTCGTACCTGAGGTGTTCACAGGTCACATAATGCGGTCGCTTCTGAGACACAGATAACCATATAATAGAAAAGACAGTTTTTTGTCCCACTCCATTGTGTCAGCCACATCCTCATCTTGTAACAGGAAATGGAACATTAGCGTTTTTCTTCTCATCCAACGGCTTTGGTATTTTTTACTAAAGACTGCTTTTGGTTCGGTTGGCCGACATGCACTTTCGAGCTGTTCCCATTACAAAGAAGCCCTGGTAAAGTGCGCCCAGTTATCTACTTAGTTGTATGCACACTTTGAGCACAGAGTGCATACCAATCAACATCTGCTTCGAGGGTTCTCCACTTCAAGTGGTGTTCGATCTCAAACTTCCTTACGGATCAGGTAGGTGTAGGCGCCTTGATGCTGAATGTTTGAATATGGACGTAGCCATTTTCAGTAGTTAGGTCCCATTCCGTCCCCTTCTTTTTTCCCTTCTCTCTTCCTATACAGGGTTTGCTTTTTCTTCATGGTTGTGTGGCAGTTAAGCATTAGTGTGAACCACTGATGTATTGCTGTCTATGATGATGATGGTGGTGATAATGATGATGATGATGAGGTGATAGATGGTATTCTAACAGCACTCAGACATTCGATTATCCAGGAATGGAGTTTCTTCCAAGTGATATGTTGAACGGTATTGGACCTTCACTTCACCAAGTAGCTCCGTAAAGAGTGTGCAAACCGTGTGGAGCAGGTTTGTTGGTGCAAATGGTCTGTATGGTAAGCAATTTCCATCTTCAGAATTTGAAACTTTGTCATTACCTTGAGTTGGTACTGACCTCACCATTGTTATTGCACGCAGGCCACTGGAGACTGTCGAACACTTCTTCTAGTTGGGTAATGTCATCTCACCAGCTTGTAATGTTGCTGACGAAGCGTCTACGAAGATAGGGGAAGCACACAGAGCATTGGCTTACCTTCATCATGCGTGATTCCGCAATGAAGTTCAGTTATTGATTAAAGGAAGGGTTTGTTATGCGTGTGTGGGCTCACTTGTGGAGACTGTTTATTCGTGTGCGGAATACACACAAGCTTTCGGTATTTGACTACCTGTATCCAGTGGGCTGACTGTGTGAGTAACATCGCAGTTCATCGGATTGTACTTAGGAAATGTGTAAGTTCACGCCAGATAACTGACGTAACAAAAAATTCCGAATTTACGCTTCTTGTATCATGTACTCTGCATACCGAAGGGGCGTCCGTTGCGCCGCAGTTTGTTCAGTGAGGCTGTCGACGGTTAGGAGAAATCACGAGGCGGCTAGGTGATGACGTGGTCGTGAGCTATGAAACCTTTGACAGTAATCAACGGTGAGCCTGCATTTCTAACGTCGTTGACTTTTGGTATCACTGTTTTTCGTTGAGTTTCTTTATCCCGACGCACCTGTAACTAACGTCTGACTGGCTACTTCGTGGACTGATGTCCAGACCTTCAATGACACCTGTGTAAGGTCGGGGCTCTAAAATCTCCGGCTATGTCGTTCTCTAACGCAATGTCACTGTCTCGATAGCCGTATTGGCTTGTGCAGAAATTATTGAAAACATCCATTTGTCACATCGGTTAACTCTGTTTAAATGGGGACATTCCAACAAATTGTTAATACGTGACAGTGAACTGAAGCAGTGTATTTTGGTCAGTGGTTGTCTTCGAAATCAGTAGAAATGCCACATATCAACGTGTGTCTCATAAATAAAACCTCTAAATATTAATGTCAAAAGATCATTCAACCCTTCAAGTCAAGAAGTGGT
This sequence comes from Paragonimus westermani, assembly GCA_008508345.1. Classification (NCBI taxonomy): domain Eukaryota; kingdom Metazoa; phylum Platyhelminthes; class Trematoda; order Plagiorchiida; family Troglotrematidae; genus Paragonimus; species Paragonimus westermani. Next base: position 347,856 of record QNGE01000166.1, on the reverse strand, counting down.
AAATTCTGTTTTGTATTTCCCTCTGTGGTTTTTTTAATCAGTTGGTGCCATATCTTCATTCACACAAAGGGCAGTCATTACTCTGGAGAAACGATCGGCTGAAACTTGATAATTCGTGCATCTGAATACCTCTGATAAAATTTGTCGTAGTTTTTTCACTAATAATGAGCGCATTATAAGTAGCTTGTTTCAAAGCCCTCCACCGCCTGCTCCAGCAAAGTTGACATAACGTAGTTTATTTACTTCCACTTGCACGACATCAGTTTTCCATACCACTGCTTTTTCACAACCGGCCAACTAAATTAATTCTTTCCATGCAGTTTTGTTCATTTACTTTTCGGTTGTTAAAACATTCCATTTCCTTGTCGATTGCCCTGTTCGCCGGCTGGATAGCCCGACAACAGTTTGAATGGTCTCACGGTCGAGGAGCAACATCTACTTAAAAAATGTCTTAATCTGAAGAAAAAGTACTAATCGAACACTTTTAATTCTTAAATTGATTGTGTTGTTCATTAAAATGTGAACGAACAGCACACGGGCTTACAGTTAGAAACAGAGCGTAAATCGTAAAAGTAAGGCCAAATTTAAGACCGAACTAGTTGATGTAGTACAAATTCACATGGAAGGTATGATTGTAAAACGTTGCAATTAAACCGAAGAATTTGCTTATCCTTGTGCCATTGTTTTTTCACTTCGCCAGTCTAATTGTGGTTCATTCGACTGAACAAAATTCAGACGACAACCACAAATACCGTAAGTGTTTGACTTCATAGACAGAACTAAGGTGTAACATCGACGCTGTCAGAACGCAGTTTTTCAAGCGTCTCTGAGATTCATATATTTCACAACTTCAGATGTAAAGAGATATATCACTCTTTCGTTGATGAGGACATAAACGACTTAATTTGGGGGATTCCACAAACAGTCTATCATTGTTCTAATTCATGAAAAAAGTGAACCAAAAAAATGGCAAATGTAGACAGACCGAATGTACAGTGTGGATTATGCTTGAGAGCTGCCTAAAGACCATAACCCAAGATGATATAGCATAACAGGACGTCAACGGAACATTCGAATTGTGTTGGTACACTCTCCTAAGTTTAGGCGAATCCGAAAATGTGAATCTACCCACAGAAACAAGGACGTCACCGCAGATGAGCAACAAACCAAACGTTGGTCAACAATACATGTAATGCTGATTCATAATTTGACGAAAAAAATCACAAATATGTTGACGTATCTCAGTTTGGAACACAATAACACATGATCTTTGTTACTGTCCACTTCCTAGACTGCAATGAGTCGGACAGTACGACGGATGTCGAAACCCTGATTACGACAAGAGTCATGCTAACACTATTCGCGACTCTACGGATGCTGTTATTCCGTACTCAAATAAGTGGACTATAACAGAAATACTCCAACCAATGGATATATCTGCAATCGTCCACATTGGTCGGAAAAGCCTGCTTAATTGAACAGTTACTGTGTCTTCTCTCGAAGGAATCGAGCAATCCGAGCATTACTTACAAGCGAATGTGGTTCATTGTTTACATATGATGATTCGGTCGTTCCCAATGTGAGGTCAATGGCGCAGTGCTCATAAAAACATGTCCGGAATTATAGTCCCACTAGTGAAAAGGATACGCACTATTGACGAGCTCTAGCAACAACGGAGCTCGAGTATGGTGTTTCTTTGCAAAAAGTATTGACCGAAAAAAACTATGGGAATGCGACAGCTGCGATCAATTGCGAGTGGTGTTCAACTTACAGCTGAGCTGAAGATTACGTTCGTTTCTGATCACTTTCTTTGAATAGTAAAGACTTGCAGTCAATTGGAGCAACCGTTCTGCAACGTCCATGAACTGCGGTACAAGCGTGGATTTTAGTTTGAGAGACTGGTTTCAAACTGGTTTCAAGTCATGGTACGACCCTGAAAGAAGTGGAGTCAAGAAGTCAATCGAGCCATTCTAGAAGCCCTACTAAACAGCTTAGCCTTCTTGACTTAACGCGAATGAATGTGATATAGGGTTTTCAACTGGTAACCTTTGAATAGGTTAACAATGAACGATCTGCTCATAGCAATCAATGGAAGTCGAATGGCAGCTCAATAGAAATGGTAACAACTATAAAAGTGAAGCCCACAGATTTTATTCCACAATGACACTTAATAAGTCATAGTGGACGCTCAGTTTTGTATATCAACTACGATGAAACGAGGTGGTAAATGCTGGGGTAAGTTTCAACTGACACCAAACGCATAATCAACAAACCACAAGCTACCATCAGGTAGTTACATCTGGGGTGATCACCTGTACAACAGATTATCATAATCACACATTGCAGTTACGGCATCGTATGGAACATTGAAATAACCAGTTCGAATAAGCCGAACAAATCGATGAATTGGTTTAAATACATCCATATGCATTCTTCGGGCTTCCAACAAACATGAACAGCCGATTTGATGTGATATCCGGTGAGGTTCACACGGTGTACGGGAGAGCGGACTGTCGTATAAGATGCGGTGAGATAATGCATAGTCCACAACAGTTCTCTTCGATAAAATTGTAGCGAGAAGGCGTCCAGTAAAGCACGATCTTTACTGTCCAAATCGCCAGTCCCATGCAACGCGCGCTCGCTCGTTTATAACACCCCAGCCCCGGTTTCCGTTCACACGTCGTGTGCAATTCTGAACGGTTTACCTGTGCGATCGGCGCCTTCTATCGGGGGTTTTCCGCTTACCATCCCTCGTCTGTTTGTCCGATTTCGTTGCGCGATGGCTCGTCCGGCTGCTCGTGCTGTCCGCCATCCACCCAATGTT
>QNGE01000166.1:327382-340739 GCA_008508345.1 Paragonimus westermani | reverse complement strand
TCTTGATCCGATAGCAGCAGGCTTTTCAACGTACCTCCCCCGCATTGAGGTATTCGGCCGAGCGTTCGAAAACTCGCACCTCCGACCTGACAATCCACCATAAAATGAGTTAATACCAAGCAAACACTTACCTATGTCAATGACGCGCTCAGTGCGCAATAGAAATATCAATTTCAGTAGACGAAACTTAATTAATGGAGGGAGAATGACGGGAAAAAGATCACATCTATGAGAATCTTACTTCAAGATATGCTCATACTGTTGTTCCAATGCGGCGCGAAGCTGTGTCCAAAACCGACGGGATTGATGGGGGAATTCGACAGACAACTTCTCTGTCAGCAACTTGAGTGAATTGGAATGGAGAGAAGTTTCACGAACTACAGAGCGTCGGTCTGAGTGGATAAGCAAACAAGACCAGATGATACCGTAGTCATTTAGACGACACCATCATGAATACCATAAGTGTACACAAGTGTAACACAATAACATGTCGTATGAAAATGCAGTAAGCAAGATGAAAACAAGCACGGGTAGATACCATTACTTCGTAGTGACTAATCACCGTCAAACGACCAAGAACAGAAATACTGTATCAAGCATAACTGCAACATAACTTCATTAAAATCCTCAACGGCGGGAAGGAATGAAGATGGATGAAATATGTGACAAGAAAACCCTATAATTCTGTATTCGCACAGTCAAGATGTGTACATTCTACAACCAATAGGAAACCATTGTTATGATGGCAGGACGGAATCTGTGGGAAAACTCTCTTACGGTTTTCAATATCTTGTTACGTTATTCGTCCGTAGCCCACAAATGTTTAGAAACTGTTCGGCCTTGGCAAAGATACTCACGCACAATCGTTATGCACCATTAAATACACAGAACTGACAGAATGTGCAGATATCTACTTGTTAAATCACCTGCAGACGTGTGCGCACGGCACTTCATAAGGTGGTCTCGACTGTCGTAAACGGGTGAAAAATAGCTTCATCTGATATGTGGACGAGCTAAATCTTCCGTAGTTATAAGCAGCTAATCCATGCAACTGTCACTCTCCCGAGTCAAATAGAACGAAACGAAATTTTGAAAGTTCACTGGGATTAAAAAATTACTGATAATATACAGCTTGTAACAGAGTGGGTTTTGTGCACAGGAGACAACTGTTAGCAATGGTCACCGTACAAAACAGTAGCATACAAAATTGAAGGGGGCGGTGCAAAACCAACAGGTCATAGTTTATCATGCCAGTGAGGAAGGCTCCTTGAGACACATTACACATGTAACAAACAATTGTCATTTAATGTAGTCACTAAGAGAGGTACGAAGAGACTTGAAACATAGACTGATCGGTTGGTAAAACAGGGCGTTGGGTGGAGAATTAAGGTAATCCTGGGTAGGTGTACGACCCTGTCACTGGGTTGATGATGTAGTGAGTAGCGTGAGGACATCTCGCCGGGTGACTGACGTCTCGAGCCCCGTGCGGGCGTATTGTCACCACAGTATTCCTAAGACTAGTGCTGCCTTTTCCGCATTGATTCTGGGCACAATCAACGCACGTGTACTATCTAAGAATGGTTTCTGACCGAGGCTGTGGCTTACTGTTTCATCCCTCTAAGTAGCAGATTGATACTTCGCGTGAGCAGCGGCTCGGCTGTGATGATGAAATCAGTGGGCCACCTTCAAAAGTACAATCAATATTGAATATCGTGCCACCCACTGAAAAAAAATTCTCGTAACCATGGGGAAGAGCTGGTTTGGAATTAAAAAGGACCCAGTCTCTTCCGAGAAGAAACAGTACGGCTACTTTGGGAGACTAAACCCGGCTTCCTTAAGCATTGACCGCGAAGTGGATCGCCAAAGCATATAAGCCGGCCGTAAACGAACCACATATTATTTTGGTTAGATTAAATGGGGTTTGTATCCGACAAAGGAGCGTGGTCTAAGGGCTATACAGCATTGATTGTCTTCCGAACCAGGCTAAGCCAACCTCGATCAAATGACCTCTAAGCCATGTAAGTGACGTTACTCAGGGATAACTTCTTGAAAGAGTGGGTGTGTAGAGGACCACAGGGACTTTAGTTTTGAATTTGAGCGCCTGAAGGTATTGACTCATACGATGCAATCACCATGTGAACTGAACAAGTTTCCACAGGAAAAAAAGAAGGAAGCAAACTACACTTTCAGAACTCTTTCAAACGGTGAATAAAGTGAATGGCATTTGCTAAACTATGACCTTCTTCCTGATACGGTCCTTTTCAACTTGGTCTTAGGTTCAGCCAAAACAGTGCTTATAACACAGTTACGATGGTGGGGAGTTCCCGGATTTGAGTTATCGTTATGTAGGTCTTGTTAGACGTGGGTCACCGGAATTATGAGTATCATAGTACTGTGTATCTAGAAGTGTGATTCTTCATCATCGTATGAAGGTTACGTAGTAGTCACAAGCAAACAAATGCCGTCTCTTAGACATTCTAAGGGCCAATGATTTAGTTCACGGAGCTGCAATTTGAGATCTATCAAAAAGGATTTGTCCGAAGTAGTGAAACCGTTCGATTAGAACAGCGCATTAACATTGGTGACAGTTGTCAGTGTCCGATTCTACGGTCACTCGGCGCGTTTGTCGAGTTCCAAAGACCTCCAAGGCTTTGACCCACTATAAGTACACCGACCCATTAAGTGTCATATAAAATGTCCTTTGCATATGCTGGAAGCAACAGTCAAATGGAAAACAGATTAACAGGATTTAACGTATGGGAGCCTTAATATGTACAATTGCTTCAGTATAAAGTTTTCACCTCTGTAACTGGACAACAAAAGACCTTTTGATTGATCAAGTCGATAGGAATGGATAACAAAATGTTGACGACAGTACTCGCGCGGAGTCCCAATGTTTTCCAACATATATTATGTCTATCCACTAGTTACTTACAACGTCTTCATGTTCACAGCCACCGCTAAATTCCTCTCTTTAGTTGTCATGCCGCTGGAATTCGTTAACTTTACATATATATATACGTAAAGTTAACGAATTCCATATATATATATATATATATATATATATATATATGAGCCAGGAAGTTGGTGAAGGATAGCGAAATTATAAACAAGTGATAATCAGTGTGTGTGTGTGAAAGGGCGCCAAATGATCGTACCCAAATTCCACGAAACTTTACATCGTGCACACATTCCCAAACGCAGATAGTGAACTCACAATAATTAATGGGAATAAAACAGATCGCAGCTGCAGAAAACAGGATGACCAGATAGAAGACCCATTTGCACCACACCAGAAGGAACTGATCAATCGACTTCCCCTCGAACATAAAGTCCTTAGAACCAGCAATTGGTTCATCACGATAATAGGTGTATTCGACCTTACGAGCTGTAGATGACCATTCGGTTGAACCAGATATGTTCACAATCCGATCGCCAGAAGCCTCCGAGTAAACTGTTTCAGAGTGAGAACGGGTTCTGTTCAATTTTGAAGTCGACGATGAGAGTGAAGAGTTCGGGGTTGTGTTCATGCCTCTGCGTTCACGGAGCTCAGACCACAATGATTTTTCAAAAGGCGAATCCTCAACAGAAACATGTGAATAACTGGAAGTGGGCTATATAGGAAAAAATGTGTAAAAAAAACTTGAGCGAAATGTCCAAATTCAACTGACATATCATACAGGCATCTTTAAATGAAAGACAACTCACAATTGACCATGGCTGTTGCATACTCACAGACTTTCCAGTAAGCCCCCTTCGTGAAAAACCACTATACTCGAGAGTCGATCTTGTTAGAACTCGCCAGGGGTACATATCTGACCCGTGGTATAACTTCAGCCATGCCTACACGAGGCAGCCACTTTGACTATTGCGCTACTGATCTCACAACAGACGACCGCCGTGCCCAGTTGCGAGTGACGTTCAATGTACATTGACTAAAATCCACCACTATTCACCAGTGATGAAAAAACTTGCCAACACCTTAGCAAAGACCGCGTATAACGAGGTAATGAGCACAGGTTTTCCAAAATTCATTCGTAGAACAGAACGGTAAGAGAGGATAAACGTCATAACCTACATCTAGAGATGGAATGTGGAATCGATATAAAAATGGCTGTTTCTGTGAGACAACACGAGTAATCGCCAGAGTTCACATCACTGGACTGGAAGTTAACAAAAGTTACCGTCATAAAGCCAGGATTAAATGTTATCGTAGAGCCATAATGGTAGTTTTTGGTCTGTAGCCATGGAGGTTACACAAACATTGAACGAAGTCCTTGTAGAAACTCAAGTTGCTCGGTCGTGTTGCGGCTAACTAGTTAAGATGAACTATATCAGCCGATATGCAGCAAATTTCCATGACGTCCACTTGGCGGTTAGCCAGTGAGAATTGCGTTAGGGAAGTTATACACTGTCAGGATGTACAGCCCTGAGTACTAATGACGAATCTCATTTGCGAATAATGTTGGTGAGTGGTCAGATGAAGACTGGCAGAAAAACGATTGTTCATGATGGGGGAATTGCGCCGCCCTTGACAATATAGTGACTGTTAGCGAAACGATAAAATACGTGCTTCTTGAACTAAGATGTGCACGCACATTTGATTGATGTACGTCCTTTGTCAATAGTACAATCTGTGCCGAATGAGTGTAACTTGCACTGGATACGTCTAGTGATATAGGAGTGAGCAAACGTAGTGTATCGCCGGAAATATTTGCCAAAGTCAATTCGTGCCGTGTTTTAGTGTACAGTGATAGCCTACGAGCATTGACTGATAAGGGAGGGTCCAAGAGTGATAATCCCACGAACTGAAAACTTCCTGCATATATGAGCGATTTTAGGCATGCATATGGAACTGTACACCATTATTAAGATACTCCGAAGGTACGAGGACACGTTTACATCGCCTGTTACAAGCCCCTGCTCATTAGTTACCACTGTATGATGGAAAGCCTTCCGTCTAGGGCTCACTTGGTATTAGTATCATGTAGGATTCAGCAAACCAGCGTGACACAATTGCATTTTTAATTAAGAACAGTTACATCGATATAATGAGACCAAATCGAATGCTCACCTGGTTTGAAGACAACAGAGCTGTAGGTTTATAAAGACGATGTCACTCTATCCAGATAACTGTACAATGATTTCCAAACAGAATGTTGTAACTGATCCCTATACACTGTCCAGAGAATTGAGTGAAGATGAAGGGGTATGCGAAAACGGTTGACTGAACACGGAAACATTAATAACCACTTTCAAATCAATGCTATTCAACCGAAAGTAACAGGACGGTTACTATCGCTGCTCTCGAGACGAGCGAACATCCTGAACACTGCCCATAAATGATTCTGGCTGGACGGTTGGACCTGATAAACTGAACTCGGTTAAAGTGAGGTCAAGGGATTCAGTTGGCAGGCGCGGACCGGAAAGTAGATAGTTTCCAATCAAGCCATTAGTGATAGACTTTAACAGAGGGCGAAACTTGAAACCTGAAAGAGACCAGCTGAAAGGTCTATCGAAATGGGATGACAAGTGATCATGAACTTACAACTAAGTAGCGGAAGCTCCCTAGGGAGACCGGCAAATCTACCCCGATTATCTCACCTCAATGCCGAACACTTTCATACGTTTCTAAACATTCAGAAAACCACCAAAGGCGTCATTGTGAGATGGGTGTTAGAAAATATGTCACTAACGTTAGACATGCGTTTACAATCTTCTTTAAAATAAGTCTAATGTACCATAAGGACCCCCAGAAAGATATTGTTTCCCTCCTCTAAAACGACCAGCACCTGTTGTATGGAGCGGGAATTGTGTAAGCACAGAAAGTTCGTCAAACCACCACGGTTGACGTAAACAAACCATAACCTGTGGTGATAACAAGAGTACAACAAATCACGATATATAAATTCAACATCACTCAATTTAGTTAACGCGACGATTACTGTGTCTCATCTCGAAAGAATTGGGCAGTCTGAGAATTACTCCCAAGTGAATTTAGCTGAGCGTCTACACACGAGTGTGGTCGAATCTAGTGTGAAGTCAATGGAGGAGTGGTCAACACGGTTGCCTTATGAAAGCAGATATATACAGATGTACGTTTATGGCTATCTTCTGAGCCCGACGTTCAAGATACCTTACTGATCACCTGCCAGACCAGTTCCAATGACGTGACACATCTGGCACGTTCGAGGAGTAACGCAAACAAATTAATCCATTTGCAACCACAAGTGCATACCTATGCCATGCTATCACTGTTATCCTACATGTCAAACGCAACAGTACGAGCAACTGTACGCATACCTAGACAGTGGACCAAACATTCAAGTTCTTCTCTCTAGCATCTTGCCAGATTAGCGTTGTGAACTAAGAACGCGGATGACGCAATGACTATTTATTTAGAAAATGAATACATTGGGTATGTGCTTCAAGATGACAACAAACAAATCCACTCATCTGCGTACGCCACTGGTCGCAGAACGTCGCCGTTGCCACGGTCGTCAACGCTCAGTTCCCGTATGTACCAAGAACCGTTACACGCCACGCTGCACTTCAATCTCTTCTGATCTTTTCCCCTCCGTTACCTCGATGCCAAAATCCATGCTCCTGCCCCGCTACTGAACAGCGGTGATGTGAGTAATATGATGCGACTGCTCATTCTCACCATACTAGTATTGACAACGTGGCGTATCAAGTAAGCAGAAAAAAGATGTAACGAGCAGAAGTGTTTAGCAAATTGTCTTGTTAAACGAACCAACGGGTTTAGTAACCATGGTAACAGAACGATAAAGTGTTCATGTGTGACGTGGAAAATCAAATGATTTCTGATTCCGGAGTGACCCAGAAAACATGAGTGATTCACCACAAATTTCTGTTTGTGAGTATAAGCAAGTTGGACCAAGTGAAGACAACCCGGTCAAATCTGTGTTCGGGCCCACTGCGGACTCTGCTTGCTGACCACCGGGAATCTGGCTGAGATTCTCCAGCCACTATGTACTGGTTTATTCCAGTAACCGAGAAAGTTAATGTTCAATGTACCACAGATCGTTCATTCTAATCCAGTGTAAGTTCTTAGCCAACTGGCAATTTACTATCGATATCATGATGTTGTCGGAGTTTTGCCAAGAGAAAAATGAAGCTTTCTTTCAAAACGAGAGATAAGACAGCCAACTCTCACTGGTTGTTAAGGCGACGTAGATTGCGTGGGTGCTGATCCCGACAGTTCGATTAGTGGTCATGCACAATAGACTTCAGTTCAAGATCTCCGTTTACTAAATAAGTAATCGTGCAGTTCGGCTAACAAGACGTTAAACACGTTCATAAGAAGATTGAAGATTTCTAACAAAAAATAGCAGCAGTCGAACAGCGTAAGTGATGGAATCATGAAATAAATTGTTCTAAGAAAAAACTTCTAGCAAACAAAATACAGATCAAAAATGGTAATGATGGTGTGTATCATGAGGACCTACCGACAGACTGGTTTCACTCGATCCGTTCTTGAGCATCGTCTCTCTAAAGTGTCAGACTGGTTTTGGGTAACACGTTACTCAAAATAAACGCCAAGATTTTTCCAGAGGGAAACAGCTGATCGAAGACATAATGCCCACTGCAAAAAATCACAGAAGGTGTACAGATGTGATACCAAAATCGCATTGTAATTACCATGAGCAGGAAACGCGGAACAGATTATCTTTGACATATTCTCGGCAATCGGTAGCGGATTGACTGTTTCCTTATATGAATTAGTATAGATGGCACACCAATCAAGTTTGACCGTAGTTTACACATTCAAATAGCCTTCCGATGAGGCCATTCCAAAATAGAACTGGAAAAACTAAAGGTTCGCTCTTGTTAAAATTCATCAATACAGAAATTTTACTCGAGAGAAGCAGGAAAAATGAAAGGCAGAGTGGAACTTCAATGAGTACAGAAAGCAAGATTTCAAGTCGAAGTATCGTGCAAAGGTGTAGTGGAATTCACAACAACCAGATCTAACAGTGAGACTATACTACATATGCACTATATTAGATATATCGGTTTTAAGATTCTATTGTGAAAGAAAGCATCAGCACCTCGGTTGGGTGCGAACCATTGATAGGAGAGCCGCCTGCCAACGATGTCCGTCACCTGTCACGGATATCTCTGTAGTGTTAGCCGTGTGCAACAGATACAGTATAACACCAATGAAGAAAACTATGGATGTCACCGGAATGACCAAAGGCTGTCATTTAGAGGACGCAATTTTCTCGTTTCACGCGTTGTTGGCTCCAACACTCCTCAGATAAACCAAGCCGTCCGCTACTACGTCATGTCCAGTTTACATGCCCTATTTCAAGCTGAAAATGAAAATCTGGTGGCCCATGTACAATATGGATTAAAGATATGAAAGCTTACCTTAACGAAATAGTCCTGGTTTACTAAACAGCGTTCCAATTGTAAAAAAGCCTCCTTAGCTAGGAACGTCGTCAGAAATGGCTAGAAACAATGTTCAGTCGCATTTGTCTTATGACGGGATGTATCTCTCAAAACCATTTTTTTCATCATCCATCCATTGGTTGCCGTCTTTTCAACGATTTAGTTCTCACTTATTATCAATCTATTCCTCATTATAATTGTTGCAACTTTGGTACCAGCTCCACGCGATTGAATACTGCCTTAAACACATACTCATCAATAACCTGAGTTCCGTGCTTTAGAGCAACGTTGTTGGGCCCCAAAATTAGCTCTGCTGCTATGCTATACCCAAGCAGGCAAACAAATTAACTCTGTGTTACTTGGTCATCAAAGACATGGTGGATTGGGTGAACGATCGAATGCAAACGTAAGATTTTGTGAATCTTGGACTGGCTTCGCAGCTCACCAAGCAGACTACATAAATGGCATGTAGAAATACACCGGTTAGAATCCGGCTGACGCATGAAACAGCTCATCTACCTCACCAAATAGGATCAATACGACTAATTACAAATAGTGAAGATCTCGACTGTAAAGTTGTGTAATCCGCCCGTCTTCAGAGTAGGCACCCCCGAACAGTGGGTTGTGCTTATCACGGATCGCGAACTCCCTATCCAGGTAAACGGCATTTGTCATCGCGCTCAGTAAAGCGGCCGGGTCTCTCACAGCCCGTGACAATGTTACCGCGAACATTGAAGGCGTCGGTGTGTTTACCAGTTGTCTTGGCTACAAAAACAATTATCACTCCGGAGCACAGAGAAGGGAAAAATAAAAGAAGGTCATCATGGATCAATGATGTAACTATCGGAAGAACGATAGCTTGTGATAATTCCAGGTTGTTTATGCAGCGGAACGAAGTTGGCTTGAGAGACCCCATTTCGAGTCTCTGACTCAAAAGTTTGACCTGCGAGACAACAGGATACAGGGTTTTCTTGGGAGAATCTACTCGGAACGAATAACTCGAGAATCCGACGCACTTGGCAGTGATGAGCTTTCCTTGCACAACGGTGCAGTGAATAAGACTTTAGGGTCTGGTTCTGAACACTGCTGCGTACAATTGATGTATTTGAAGCTACATCAGGCTTCTGGATGATACGCGTTTTTCGACCGTGTTGGATAATACGCCGGTGGTCTTGGCCAACCGCAGGGTGTCAAAAGTGCACTCTGTTTGAAAGTACCTTTTTCAACTCCCTTCTCAGTGATTCGGAGGATAACAATGCCACAAATGTGAAGATGGTTCTGCCGTATGCTCATGGTGTGATGGATTATCAAATCGGAGATACTAGTATTCCGACTCTCAGCGGACTACGTAAATGCCGCCGAGAGGTATGTCCAAAAGCCCACAGCGAGTGGATCACTGTATCACAACGGTAGCCAGCGTGTAATCCTTTGTAATAATGAGTGCGTTGGTGGATTGCTGAGCGTCCATTGCTCATAGCCCGTCAGATCTGTCATACGTGATTTGTAAGGTATATCTGGCTACTTACTATTTGTGAGTAGTACGAGGCGTTTAGGTATCCTAGTCGCTACTGCCTGCCTCCCTTCTACTCGTGGATATGGACGAGGACCTCGAACAATGTGCCTGCAATACAGAAATAAGGACAGTACTAACTCAGTATTGCAACAAAACTTTATTCGTTGAACATACAAAGTGTATACCATGCAGGCAAACCATGTCATGTAATCGCTTCAACATGGTTTGCATACTCTCTGCTGATAAAATACGGACTAATGCCATTCCGTCCGTACACTCAACACCAGTCAACTCACTACCTGGCCAAAAATCCACCCATTCCGAGTGTTCCTTCGAAAACATCGTCCATCCCAAATTCAAAATTAAACTGGGAGATCACGCACTGTCGTCAAACACCACTTGGAGAACGCACAAGCCACTTGGCCATCAATTCGAACTCCGCACCCAGAGTGGGCACGAATTTGACGCACTTCACTGAGGCCCCTGTGCGATGGAGAAATCTCCAGAGAGCATGTCAGACAGCCTAGTCAAAGGCAACTTTTAAGTCCACGAATACCATGTCCGTTGCGATGCTCCAGTGTCTTTCGGAAGGTGAAACTATGACCAATCCGCCCACAACTAAGGGAGAATCCTACTTACTTTTTTCTTGTCTGTCTCTGTCCGAGTTTCGGAAACCGCCGCCTTAAGAGACCCGTGAGTACCTTGAATGCGATAGCGACAGGGTCGATTCCCTTGTGGTTGCCACATTACGTCTTGGCACCTTTTCTGAAATTGGAAATGACTGTCAGTACGCCCGAATCATGAGGCACCTTTCCAGTACTCTATACAGAACGGAGGAATGTGGTCAGTTCGGATAACAATCTCTCAACGCTATTTTGAAAAAAACAGGATGACCATGATCCAGACATGGTATTTTACCACCCTTCAATAATTCAAACGGAAAGTCACTTCGGTTCCGAACATAGGATTATAAGGAATGTTATAACCAACCACACATTCTCCATAACCCTCAACCGAGTGAGCTAGCTCGGATCAGGTGACTGAAACTCAAAATGCGCAACCCACCTTTCGAGTCGCCACGATAAGCTGTAAGTGGGTCAGCCATTTTTTTCACCTAGTCTCACTGACGACTTGTCGACGGCCAGTATAACCCGGAATCAGAGAAAAGAGCACCCGCTGTTCCTCGATAAAAATGTTGTTTGCATTTGGCTCCTTCGTAAGCCTCACGGTCATTCCGCAGACTCTTCGTAAGCTAGCGTTCCAGTTCACGGCCGTCTTTGTCGTATTCGGGATCAGGGGGATCAGTCAACGTTTGCCAGTTTTCCCGAATCAGCAAAAATTTCAGGCAGTAAGCTTGAAATTTCGACTACATTCGTACTGAATCTGGTACAGGCAGCCTGCTTCAATAGCACTTGCCCCAAATTTTTAGGGACACTCCTCGCTTTAGACCGTTCCGGACTGCAGCTGGAGAACTATTTATTGAGAAAATATCCTCCCCAGACACGAATAACGGCAGGCCATGTATGGACTGCTATCTCGATAGGGTGAACCGAGCTTTCTTGGTGATTTCGCTAACGGTTCATTTCACATAAACATTCGAGAGTGGTTGGTCAGGATGACCAGACGCTTTAAGAAGATGCTGTCACACCTCAATAAGGCATTATACGACTGTCCACAGCGTTACACAGTATTGACAGATTACCTTGACCTGCTGGAACACCTCATCTTGATCCCACAGAATAGCTTTGGTGACAGATTCACTCATAAAGAAGGACGGAACTGAAAAAGCCAGTGTCTGAAGTCAACACTCTCAAAGGCACAATGGAAGACAAGGCGAGAACAGAGAGTACGCGGAAAAACGGCATGCGCAAAACGTCTGACCTGTAGAAGTTTGAGATCAAAAAGAGTGCCACTCCCATTGGGATGCGCGTTCCGACAACATACTATGAAAACGAAGGTGTTCCAAACTGCACCCAAAACGGTGGCGCCACAAGTGGTCGGTGTCATCTGGGCCTTGATTAGTTGACTAAAGAGTTCACCTGATAAACCACAACAGCAAACAGAAGATCAAGCTCAGGAGAACGGATTTATCAGCCACTCTCACAGTGCTAACGTCGAGTGTGAGTGCAGGAATAGATCTCAGCCGATTGTGGCATAGGACCATAAGTTCTACGAAAGTAAAGTATAGACCAAGCGATAAAGTGACACCATCGGTCTACAGAGGACGTCTTGAGCTGCCTATGTGACATCATACATCACGATAATAGCTCAGCGGAGTATAAACGGCCAGTCCGTTTCCCAAGCGGTCGTTTCTTGTTTAGTGTTACAGTCGAACAGAATATATACTTCAGGATTGCATAAGTAAAAAGTTGAACGAAGATATAGCTCAGGAACTCCATCACACACCATTTTCGATACGCAGGATGATCATCATTCTACTCGAACCATTCGAACTGATATAATGATGTTGCATTCAGAATAACACAAACCCGATCTTCTATCCCGTCAATCTAAGCAAGTTTCTCGAAGACGCAATAATAACAAACATTCGTTCTTCTTACATGTGACTGCCCAATATCTACTATCAGAATGTAACAGCGTTCAGAGTGGGAGTCAGCACAGCAATTGGCGGAATCTTCCTGTTATATATATATATATATATACATATATATATATGCATTGTTTAAAAGAGGCAGATACTGAGTAGTGAACGGTTTATTGTGATGTTTCAAGTCCACACTAGAATCCGTTATCAAACAAGTAAATGTGTCGGAATGAGATTGTTCTGCCGTTCACTGTGTTCGCTTGTCAGTCTGTCTTCATCCGTCTTCAGTCTTTGCGTCAACGATGCTGACGAAGTGGCCGTCTATGTCTACGTGTCAACTGAACGAATTCCGGGAATAAAGTGCTTTCAATGCAAGCCGTTCCGTCTTCATTTTTGCCCACACGACCACTTTTGCATGATTCGTGTTGACCTCGTGACCTGCATCTGTGCCATGGTTTCATAGGTGTGGCTTAGGATTTGCTCGTCGCATCGCCACTTTATGTTCATGCACGCGTGTGTACAGCTGTTTGCCAGTGCCCTCTAAATACACACGGTTGGCGGCATCCGATTCGGATTAGCCTGTCACAGTGACCGAAGCCAAAGGACGCCTGCGCTTAGCCATCACTGCAATTGACTTGCGCTGCACCAATTGCAGTTCCACCAACACACCACGTATCCAGTGTAAATCCGAAGGAATAAGACTGGGAGGTGTGTCAGTGGGGCCTTTGTGTCCAGCCGGCCAATGCTGGTTAGCCACTTGATTGGCTAATAAGGAAAGGAAACTCTTATCTCTCGGAAACTAAACAGAGAGGGGCTGCAATGACGAGATCTACAGTGAGAAGAGAAATTTTTGAAGTGTAATACAAGAAGCGTTGCAGTATAGG
>QNGE01000166.1:271702-309780 GCA_008508345.1 Paragonimus westermani | reverse complement strand
TCGTCGTTCATGTAGTCAAATGTTCAACAGTTTCTTCACGAAAGGGGAGTCGCGACAAGTAGAACAACACCATACAACACCCAGGGTAACGGGCAAGTAGAGCGTCTGAATGAAGCGCTTTGGAAAACTGTGTTGCTCGCCCTGAAATCTCGTAACTTGGCCATCAACCAATGGGAATTTGTTTTTCTTGATGCTTTGCACTCCGTCAGATCACTCTTGTGTACCGCAACTAATGCCACACCACATGAAAGATTATTCCTCTATAACCGGAGGTCGACCTCCGGAACAACCCTCCCGATGTGGCTCACTAAACCTGGACCGGTGTTGTTGAAGAAGAATGTCAGACAGTCTAATTATGACCCACTCGTCGAAGAAGTTGAATTACTTCAATGCAATCCACAGTACGCGTACGTTCGCTTTCCTAATGGCATGGAAGGAACAGTTTCTGTTCACCATCTGGCCCCAAAGGAGAAGTCATGTCTGAGACCCCTTTGCAAGGATTGTCGACACCTCCGATCGAAGAGACCTCATCTGTACCCACTGATTGTGTCCCTACCACAGAGCAGCATAACAGCATTCCCTCAGCTGACATACACAACATTGAAGCATATGATTCCCCCAACAACGATCACTCACGTAATCTTGAAACGATAATCAAACAACAACAGCGTGTTCATCCATATTGTCTAAGAAACAGAGATGCATAAACCGATTACACATTGACGCTTGCTACCAAATATTGTTTCACCGATCAGTGTACACATGTTCAATTATTCCCCTGTAACCTACTATTTTTGTCTACACACATTTCTTGGTTATTTGTTTCATCCTTGAGTTGGTAATCGATTTACGTTTTCCTTTTCAGCTGTCATACGTCAATTGTTAGACGAATAAAGCCTATCATACGGGCCTCCTACTCTTCTCTATCTGACTCAAGATTGATCGTTTGTGCCGTCGAATCTGATTATTCATAACACGGGTGTTTGGCACTGATTGTCAAACGAGTTCTTTTGTTCAGTCCTCACATTTGCACAGACTTAGATGGTTAGGTCATGTACTAAATATGTCAGCTAGACGTCTGATAACACCGACAACTCTTTGTCGACACTGTGGCCTGTTGGCGCAAGGTGGTGTAGGGAAATGAAATAGTTCACGAAAAGGTTGATCAGTGTAGATCGGGTTCGCCTTCCAGGCTAGGGAACTCCCGACACACATAGTCGGTGGTTGGAGACGTTCGGTGAGATGGCGGCTAACCGAGTTCATTGGCATGAATGTTGTTTGACCGAGCTATCTTTGAGGTGAATGCATTTAATGACGCGGAGCAGTGAAAGTCTTAAGTAGGCCGCCTTGTTGGTAAAGCCGTTCAATTACAGTTCGGTTGTTTTTTTTGCAAGGTGTAGGCATCCTGATTTATAACGTTTAAATATAGACGTAGATAGTTTTAGTAGTAAGGTCCCTTTTCGTCCCCCTTTTTTCTCCTATCTTCCTATACAGGCTTTACTTTTTCTTCCTAATGGTCGTATAGCAGTTTAGCATCAGTGTGGATCCCTGATGTGTTGCTGTCTATAGTGATGATAATGATGATGATGACATCTTGGTTTTTCCTTCACAACTGAATCATTCACTTTTCGTTAGCTACTTTCTTTGACCAATACTAGCAGCAGCGGAATTTGATGAAAACTCCTCGCGTGGGTCCAGAATAAGTTATCCATGGACCAATTGCAGGTGGTCAGTCTGAAAGTTAGCAGTTGCGGCAAAAGCAAGTGTCACTTGGAGGTTGGTGCCGAGAGTATACAGTGTGATGGGTGTGTGAAGTGGTTCCACCGTCGGTGTAGCAACCTCCCCAAGTGGCCTTATGGATTGTATGTGGTTCATTAGGTGCTACTATGAGTTTGTGGGTCATGTATAGATAAACTCCACGATTGTACTTCCGTTGTGAGCACTGGGGGGAACCAGGACGAGGTCTCCGGACGTAGCAGATCGCCTGTTGTGCTCAACGAGGTAGATGGCAGCACACAGGGAATGAGAGATAATAAACGGAATGACACTAATGGAAAACTTTTCAACAAGGTGGAAAGCTCTGACAAAGACAAAGGTAGGAAAAACGAAAGAAAACGAGTACAAAGCATAATCACTAGCCAGCTTTGGTCATTGAGTTAAAAGATAAAACTGCTCTCAGGGTTCAAACTGAACTAAATGTCCCTTCTATTGGCAGGGTGAGTTGCAGAAAAGCGGCCGTCTTAAAAGGGGGCAAAACTTTGCTCTAGAGCATTAAGCAAGGTGGGGAAACGGAAGAAAAAACACAGTAAGCGGAAGTCGATTAGATAATGTAGAAAGGTGAAGGAAAGAACTTAGACAACTAGTTATGGGTATTTGTTTGAGAATGGAGGCCCAAGAACAAAGATTAAAGGAGGTCCATAACCAAGGGGAGCTGTTAGTCAAGGATACGTTACGTCTTGCAGATAACAGAGGCTTAGCCCGTGGTAGAAACAGAAGTTTAGTCACCAGAGGCATCCCTGAGCCCACTATGAAAAAAGGTAAAGCTAGGGAAGGAGTGATGAGAGTTCGAACTCTCATCACTCATCTCTTACGCAGCCTCCGACCGTCTTACTCCGTGGCCGTTCCAACGGCAACGACCAGCTGTCAGAAGCAGCCGTTGACTTGTTCGATCGCACCAAGGACGCGCTAGCCGACGCAGTGATGCTTCACCATTTCGACGCTAACGCCTCCACAACCATAGCTGTAGACGCTTCCGACATAGCTGTTGGTGCCGTATTCCAACAGTTCATCGATGGCACCTGGAGACCACTTTCATTTTTTTCCAGACGCCTGTAACTCGTTGAAACTAGGTACACCACGTTCGGTCGTGAGTTACTGGAAATCTACTAGGCACTTCATCACTTTCGATACGCCCTCGAAGGCCGCCAATTCGTGATCTACACTGATCACAAACCATTGGTATACGCCTTCCGCAATCGTTCCGAAAGCCATTCACACCGCGAAGTGCGCCACCTTGATTTCATCTCGCAGTTTTCTACAGACGTGCAACACGTCTTTGGCAGTGACAACGTTGTGGCTGACGCTCTGTCACGCGTATCAGCATTTGTTGGCCACGACATTATCGACTTGTCAGCGATGGCTGATGAACAACGTGCGGAAAACCATCTCCACGTTTCCTGCCAGCATTCGTCATTGAGCCTCACGGATCTTCCACTACTGACAGTACCGGAAACGATTTTGTGCGATACCTCCACTGGACATCCTCGCCCAATCGTATATCCAGCCTTACAACGTCGCGTGTTTGAGACGTTACACAACATTGCCCACCCTGGCATCCGGGCCATAGTCAAACTTGTTTCCGATAAGTACGTCTGGCGCGGTATGCAAAAGAATCTTTGCACATGGGCGCGATCTTGTCTAGCTTGTTAACAAGCTAAGGTACACCGCCTCGTGTCAGCCCCGATTGGCCAATACCCTTCGATTACCTCTCGACTCGCGCATTTTCACATCGATGTTTTAGGTCCTTTGCCACCTTCGGATAGCATGACCTATCTCTTGATGATGGTAGACCGCTTCACGCAATGGCCAGAGGCCGTCCTTATACCCGACGTCCGCTTAAATACCGTAAAACGCGCCTTTGTTGGGCTTGGGTAGCATCTCACGGTTGCCCGGCCACGGTTACAACCGCTTCTACGTACTCGAGGGTCAGGGTATTCGGGACACTGTTAGCATCGACCGTCTAGAGCCTGCCTACTTTAAAAGGACTGAGGAAGCCTCCAATGCTCCTCTGTATCCCGAGGCCAGGCTTGTAACAACCTTGTCCGAGCGCCTCATCTTCGGACACAACATAGCCGACAACGCCAGCATCAATCGTAACACGTTCGGGTCGTAGGGTGCAGTGGCCTAAACGTCTAGTAGATAACTAGGCTTCGTTATGTCCTGTTTTATTTCAGCACTACGAAAAACCAAAAAACAACCGCAAAAGCCCTTGAAAACTCAAAAATCTTTTATTTTTGAAAGACAAAAAAGCGTTCCGATGCATTCCTGCGTGTTTGTTCGCCAAGTAACTTTACCGTTTGTATATTTGCTCAACCTTGCATACATCGGTTTCCATTTCCGTGCACGCGCTCACGTCAGGGATCGATAGAAGTTTGCAGCGCGAATACAGTTATGCGACCATTACGTTTACCCCCAGGACCACGACATGCGAACTCTCAACTCCTCCATTCGTTTCGACACCGTAGGAGAGGACACTCGAGTAGGAACTGTTGGCACTCGTACTCCTCCACCTGCGGCGTCTAAGAACAGCATGAACTAAGCCAGGCCAAGGGTGGCTGGCCACAGTTGGTCCTCACGAAGATCGAAGGGTTGCGTTTGCAGGACCTTTCTGGAGGGGAGCTGTGTAGTGACCTGGAGATACCCCCGGTCTGCCTGCTGTACGATGTGTAAAATCCTTCCTAAAATCTTGGCTCACACTGTACATAGGACCTTGAGAATCTTCGCCTGCCGTCTGTCTGATGCATGAGATCGCGTTTGTTCGTTTGCATGCTTGTCGGCATATGCGTGCCAAGCGCGCCAGACACATTTTCCGGCTTACTGGCGCGCTCGGCGGTCGGATCCTTAGCCTCCTCAGCTATTTCGCGTATCGGTGTCGTCCAGAACTGATCGACACCATTTGTAATTATCGCATAATATATTTTCGGTCTCAGCAATTATCTGTATTTTTATTTCGCGTCTGGTATCTCTGCGCATATCTGAGGAAACGTTAATGTAGTGCACCTACGCACCAAAAGACGACTCCACTGGGTGGGAGAATGCGGGCCGTTCCAGTGGTGCTGAATTATCACTTAAGGCGCAACAATGCATTGAAGATTTGGAACCACGCGTAAGGCTGACACTCCTATCCGTCGAACAAGGGGATGGGGCGACAGGTGGAAGATTTACTCCTGTTGCAAAAGCCTCCCAACGTAAAGAATATGGATCGTTCATCCTGAAGCTAGGAATGAGTAGATGAGCTCATGCAAATACGGAGGGCAGTGCTCGGGTATAATGCCTGAGCCACGGGCTACCCCTCGATTCAGTAAATATGTAACGGTTGTCCATTCGTGTCTAATATACCAATGCTAGTAGTCTGGGAAATAAATGGAGAGAGCTCCCAAGAGAACCAATATGGGGGGATGTCTTTGCAGTTACTGGAGATTGGTGAATGCTGCCAGTATTACGGTTGGTGAGGCATTGTTAGACCTCTTAAATGAGAAGACATTACTTCAACACGTCAAAGAGTTCACTAGGTGGAGGGATGGTTAGACTGCTGTAGTTTTACAAGAAACCCCAATAACACTGTGGACTTGAAGGGCAGAAGCCCCTTGAGCAATAGTGATCATGGAGGCACGTCTGCAGTTTAGTTGTCTACGTCAACCCCTTGTTGAGTGTCGTGGATCCTTTGGAGGCATGAAAGTCCCACAAATAAGGCCGGATGAGGAACAGTTGAGTTAGGTAAACTGTCATGTTACTAGCGATGTCAACAAAGCCTGGACTATGAGTAAAGACGACCTTATGCAACTAACTGACATGCATACACCACTACGACGTAGCCGACATAAAGGCAAGTCTTTTTGATAGGAAAGTAGGGCCGGATATGCACAGAGGCGCAAAAGGAAAGCCTGGGCTGTATACAAACAGCCTGAGAGGTACATCAGATTTTGTCAGTACGGGGCAAAATGAATGCAGGGAAAAGTGTGGGATGAAAACGGCAGAAAACCATCGTAAGAACCCTAAGGACCTCTTTAGCTATGTCCTGGCCAAAGGGGCCATTAGAAGAAGACTGGGTGGCATTGTTGATGCCGTCATTGAATCACTGCTACAAAAAGCGGAGGGTTCCCTTTAAAGACGTATGTTGCGTAGTTGAGACAAGAAAAAGCGTACATATTTAAATCGAATTTAGTAACACGGCGTGCAGTTGTGTTGTCAGCAGCGTTCTCGAGAACGCCGGACACGAACGAAAACAACCGTTTTCGTTCGTGTAAGTTGTGTGCATGATTTAGTGGGCCTTTGATTTATGCCGGTTCTTGCTGTTTCCCTTACATGACTTTTGCTGGAGCCCTCTACTTTGGACTAACCCTGTCGCCCAGTGTTCTCACATTGGCCGAATGTGGTCCAAGATTGTAACGTGTAAAACAGCGACTGTTGTCTTGTGTGTTTGCTGTTTAACTGTGTCCATTTTTTGAAACGTACACTCTGCGCTTCAGTGCGCGATCAGTCGGTTTTAAAACTGTATCTGCTTTGCGTACTGCAGCAGGCGCGCACGAATTGAACCTGAATTGTGTAACGGGGCGTGCGGCTGTGTTGTCGGTGCCGTTTTAGTTTGCGTTTCAGTAATTTGTGTGCATGGCTTACTGGGCCTTCGGCTCATGGTCGTTCGTATTGTTTCTCTTTTCACGGCTGCTGTTCAAACCCCTACTTCGGAAGAGCGCTGTTCCCTGGTGCCCCTTATTGCTCCAGATTCGGACCAGAAGTGGTACAGACAGTCAGAGCGAAAGCGGCTCGTCTGCGTGTTACAGCAATGAGGCTTTCTAACGGGCGGGTGGCAAATGGCAGTCTGTTTTATTGTGATTGGTTGAAACCGCCAGTGGTGCCCAATTGTAGATCGAGCGAAGGCGACGCTTCCGAACGGATAGAGAGATACTTGACTTTCCTCGAATCTGTAAGTTGTGTGCACTCAGCAATGGCGAACTAGCCGGAAAATCATGCATCGCGCACACGACCAAATGATATCAGCGATTCCAACGATTCGTACACGGGTTCGAGGCTGGGGGCCTAAACTATCCGGATCCAGTCAGTTTGTTCGTTCCGAAGTCCGACGGTTTTCTGTTGACCCGAGAGGCAGTCATCGAAAACAGGGTGTAGCACCGCTCTCGGGGGTTACAGAGAGTACCAGGGACAGAGTAAAATAATAAACTAGCAGAACAGAATAAATAATCTAGCAGCCTCTTAAGTAGGTGGGAATCCAATAACACTTTGATACGGTCCTTAGAAGAGCAGCCAACAGTCTCTATTGGTAGGTCATTCCAGTGGTTGATAACCCTATAAGAGAAGAACTGTTGTCTCAGGAAGGTTTGAGGTCGAAGCTTGTAGGGCTTCTTGTCATGACCTCTTCAACCGTTACCACTTACTAGAGTGATGAATCGCTCCACGAGCCCTGTGCTAAACAGAATGTGTGTAAGAATTAAGTCGCTGCGGAGTGTTTGAAACCCGAATGGATAAAGATCGAGAATTTTGAAGCGGGGCTCGTAGGAAGGATGCTGTAAGCCAGTGGCCATTTTAGTTGCAGACCGCCGCCTCAGCAACTTTCTGGCTTTCGGGGCAACTGGATTGTTTTTCCACCACTTTGCTCAAAATCATTCAGTTACATGGGTGAGAGTACTTTCCACCCCAATGAAGCAGCCTTAACTTTTTCCGGAAGATATGTGGGATCTCTTGGAAAAACGTGCCAGAAATTATGCATGCAATCTTCCGGTGAGGTAGATAAGATCCCACATATGTAACGACCTCTTAGAAGAGCTTAGCTCTTGGTGATATTTTGTTTGGGAATTTGACGCTTCCGATCGAGGCATGCTTGGTAAACCTAATGGTATGTCTTATTCCGGCTAACTGGAAATTCCTCACTTTTCCGTTCCGCGCGCTATACGCAGGACGTCTGCTGGCTCTAGGGTTTATTTTTCTCGGTCGTGGCAATATACATAGTATTCAGCTGTTCGCTGTCTTCTGAATTATTGCTATGTGGGTAACTCGCCGTGTCTGGATTGAAACTTTGTGGGACATTCGTCCCCAATATATGGCCGCAATTATCGCTATGACGTTTAGGCTAACGCTTTTGACTAGACATTCACAGATATGGTCACCCTAATTGACAGGCATTTGCTAACGGGCAGCGATCAATAAAAAATTATTGTCCCGAGCGTTCCTCCTGTGTAATGCGCAATTGGAATAAGCAGGCGTACATGGGATGAGTTCGAATTTTGCAGCAAGGCGTGATTTCGTGGTGCTAGTGTAGCGACCCTATTTGGTTAGTGCTAACCGTTAAAACTACGAGTATCGTTTGTATCCTTTATTCTCCCCAACTTCTGTAGGCGCTCAAATGTTTGTTTGAACAAGTATGGTTACCGGAAAGTCGCCCGCGCACACAAACGTGAGGCTGTGCACCATCCTCGCTCATCGTTTCGCTGTACTAACGTTTCGTCGTATTATTCGCTCGCCATTACGTCGATTTTGCGTGTCAGCAATACATCGTCTGTCTACTTTTTGCGTTACTCGTAGCCGGCCGGCTGTAGCTAATTCGATCTCTACACTGGCGCCGTTTAGGTTTTCGGTTGTGTAAGTCCTACGCAAAGCTTACTGTGTATTTGCCTCATGCTTGTTCTTGTTGTGTCCTTCCATGAGACTGTTGCTGGAACTCTCTACTTCAGAAGGAAGCCATCCTCTGGTTGTGTCATTCACAATCAGGGTAAGAACGGCCGGTTCACCCGTTACAGATATCCTCTGAATACAGTGATGTTAGGTCTAGTGAAATACCTGAATTTCTATGTAACTTCGAGGTTTGATTTTTACCGTTCTACTGACCTGTCGTAACGTTCGCTACTTCGTCTGTCAGATGCGAGGTTCGTTCCTTATGCGTCTCGTCCAATGCCTGATAATTCACACCGCAAGATATTAGCAAAACCATTTCTACCAAACTCAAGACTCAACTGGATTGGTGGTCGGAATGACGAACAAGGTTCCTGAGTACTCCGTTTCTCTGGAAATTTAATTTTAGATCCAGGGTACGTTTGCTGTAGTAACATGGTCATACCTTGCTAGCGCAAATAGGTGAAGATTACACCGAACCCAATGTGCTCTACGTTAACCTGTCCGAGAGTATATTCGGAATGAGTTGCGTTTTGGACATAAAAGATCCTAAATTAGCTTAAAAGGGTAGCACAAGAATCACTTCAATGTACGTTTTGGAGTTCAGTGTTCCTAAGGAGCAGTGTGAATACCCAGCGAGCCGCAGTACAATTCACCTGGTGTTTGCTGCTTAATAGCTTCAGAATAAGTGCAGGAAACGCACCCAGCTCCTGTATCCTCTCTTCGTGGACCGCGCCAAGACCTTTGATTCTGTGAGCCGCGAGGCGTAGTAGACAATGTCTTGAAGGTCCAGTTATGTTCGGCAATTTGACTGGAATGATGTATGTGGAAGTGAAGAACATGCAATTGTGTTGATCATAACTGAGGTAAAACAGAGTTATGTCTTAGCCTCAAACTTTAGTTCATGTTCAACTACAATACTGGCAGTTGCTCTTGATGAATCGGTGGGAGACGGCGCCATTGAGTACAGGACGGATGGGCGCCCAATCCTGTGACTTACCTCACCGGTGCACATGCTTCTCTTCACAAACGACAGCGCGCCATTTGCACGCGGTGAGGACGAATTACGGCGACTGGCCACGGCTTTCGCGATGGCGGTATCCAAAGCTGAATCGGATGTCAGGGTGAGAGATCTTTCAGCCTCCTCCGACAGGAGGTGGTGCGCCTGCGTATACGTCCGGAATTCTTATTCCTGGAGACGTCGACAGCCGCACAGGCCCCCGCAACTTGATTGACAATTTTTCAGCAGCTTTGTCCGCGGACCGTGAGTTACGTGCTAGCGGGGCATAGGCTGGTTCTGCCTTCGGAAATCTTGAAAGGCGTATCTAGGAGGACAATAGCCTGTGTCTGCTGCTCAGTAGTGATTTTTTTATACTGCGGTATGACAGTGAAATTTTGATATTGTGTCAGCGGGACGTGTGCTGTCTCAGCCGTTTTTATTTGCATGGTCTAAGATGTATCTTCTGTATCCGGTGGCGGGAAATGGTCCCAAACAATGAGATAATAAGGCCAGCAGATATGGACAGGATGGATGCCACGCTGACGCTTGATCAGCCTAGCTGGCCAGGTCACGCCTGTCGGACGGCCGATAACCGTATTTCAAAGCAACTGTCGTGGGGACAACTTAAATCTGGTGTGCGAAAGTGGCGACATCAGCGACTTCAGCGATTCGTACACGGGTTCGAGGCTGGGGGCCTAAACTATCCGGATCCAGTCAGTTTGTTCGTTCCGAAGTCCGACGGTTTTCTGTTGACCCGAGAGGCAGTCATCGAAAACAGGGTGTAGCACCGCTCTCGGGGATTACAGAGAGTACCAGGGACAGAGTAAAATAATAAACTAGCAGAACAGAATAAATAATCTAGCAGCCTCTTAAGTAGGTAGGAATCCAATAACACTTTGAGACGGTCCTTAGAAGTCCCCACGGAGTCTTTGAAACTCGAATGGGTAAAGATCGAGAACTTCGAACGGGGACTCTCAGAAGAGATGTCGTAAGCCAGTGACTATTTCGCCGGTTACTCGCTGGACACGCTGAATGGTGAGTATGCCCGTGTAGACGACTTGATCGGCATACTCGAGCAGTGCTCTTATGTAGACTTCGTGTAGGGTGTTAAAGTCGTGCTTGTCTGTGCGGGGGAAGGCTCGTTTCATCATCCAAAGATTCCTAAGGCCCCTTTTGGCGGCCAACTGGTGGTGGTAAGAGAAGGATAAACTGATGATAACCAAATCCCCCTGTCTTTTTCGAGATAAACTTCCGCGATATCCATTACACTTTGCACTGCGTATCACAAATAGGTTTCCGGAGTCTCCTCTGAGTGACATGTGCGCATACTTGCTGGCGTTTAAAAGGAGACTCCAGTCATCTGACCAGCGCTTAATGCGGTCAAGGTCAATCTGCAATGCATTGGGGTCACACGCATTCTAGATTTTCAAATCGCCAGCATAGAGGAGGGCGTTGCTAGAGATAAGCTCGGAGAGATCATCGGTGTATTTCACAAACAGCAGTGGACCACGAACCGATCCTCGAGGAGCCCCCACAGAAACCGGAAAGGGAGACGAAAGGATCGAACTGGTTTTTACTCTGAAAGTCCTACTACCAAGAATGGAGGTAGTCCAGCGGAGAACCTCTTCTTGGATCCCATAGGCTTCTAGTTTATGTATCAGAGGACCGTGAGGGACACGGTTGAAAGCTCTGGCAAATTCGAAGAAGATAGCAACCGAGATGTGACCGTTGTATTCGGCCTCCGTTAGGCTACCCATGAAAATTAACACATTGGGTATGCATGTCTGAATCGAAGATAAAAGGTTATCTGAGAAGAAATGCTTGAAGATGGTGCGTTTTAACAGTCGCTCCATTATCTTGCATGAGATGCTGGTAAGGCTGATCGGCCGATAACTCACAGGAGAGTGGCGATCGCCTGCCTTAAATATAGGCGTGACAATGGCCTCTTTCCATGCCTCCGGAAGAGTGCCTGTCCAAAGTGTTCGTTTAAGCAGATTAAGGAGAGACACCACCAAACTGGGGCTGCTCCTTTTAGGATCCGGGGTGGATCGTGTCTAGTTCCATGACACTGTGAAGATTGACCTTAAACAGGTAGTCGTGAACATAGGACACAGAGAAGTCAACTATCATGAGGGGTAATGGAAGTGTCTCCGCGGGAGAATTGGATGCCAGCTTGGCAGATCCACATTGCAGACTGATGAGCAGTATTCTCTGAACATATCGGCAACCACTTGGAAGCCACAGAGGAAGCGCCGAAAGATTTAATTTTTCCCTGGCGACGTATATACTTGAGAAGAATATTCTTATTTCCGCGAGCTACCTGTGGGATTTTTGACTGTTCATGTTGAGTGTGTTGCCGGATTTCCCGCTTGTACCTGTTTCGTACAGAGCGAAAGGCCTCTAGATCCTTCGGCCTATCCGTTAGCGTATGCTTAATGAAAAGACGAGAACGTACTTCAAGAGGGTGGAGTATGTTCCGCAGGAGCGGTGCATGAGGGGGTAACTTCCATAGTATTCGGGAAACAAATGCCCCCATCAGATTTGTGAATGGCAGCTTTAAAAGAAAGGTAGTACAAGTTCACTGAGTCAGATGATGGGCTGAGCGTGCTCAAGATGGTCCTTAGTGCGTTAAAATCAGCTCTCTGGAAGTTTCGGAATGAGGTCTTTGTTACAGAATTTCGCAGTCAGTAACAGATACAGTCAAAGGTTAGTAGCATGTGGCCAATATGCCCCAGCGGTGGTTTGATGACCACCTTATCTACCAGGTGAGTCTCGTTCGTGATGACGAGATCGAGCAAGGAGGGTGTCTGTATTGGACGGTGCCTTGTAGACAGATCGACGTGCTGTGTCCAGGCTCTCTCATGGATCAACATTGCCAAGGGTTTCGAGAACACGCAGCAACAGTCCTCATGAAAAGCCGCTATATAGTTGAGTTTCGGAGCGTTGAAGTCACCCATAACGAGAAGATGGGGAGAAACGTTGGGTGGACGTGAATCTGTCTAGAGTGGCAAGAATGGCCTCGTCGTCGGATCCATTACGCGACGGTAAACGGTACGTAACACCGGCAAGAAAACGTGGCACGTCTATGAAGTTGGATTTTGATCCAGAGTGTGTCGCCTTTTTTGGGGGTAAACTCTCCCACGACAGCTGGTACCGGGAGCTTCTGGCCTAGAAATGCAGCACAGCCTCCCATGCGTCCACGGGTGGAGTCTGTCCAGTACAAAGAGTACCCAGGGACACGCAGTTCATTATCACTGATATCCGCGGAAAGCCATGTCTCTGTTAAAGCCAGACTTTGAGAGCTGGTTTTGCGGACCACCTGTCTGATTTCTGGTAGCTTTTTCAGAAGGCGCAGAAAGTTGGTGTACACGCACCTGAAGGCTACTTCCTCATTTGGCTGGGTGCGAAAAGAGACAGAAGGGCACGAGAAAGAGTTTAAGAAAGCAGTCTCTGTAGCGAGGGGGTTGCATAACGGGCCGTATACTTTAGTGAACCTTCTTAGGGGTGGTGGCCATTTCATCACAGCTTGGGCATGTGTGGGCGTCCCTGTGGAACGCTTCGCCCGCTTCTGTTGCCCCAAGGTCGATGACCTTCGGACCGCTCTTGATTTCGGGTCTCTGGAGAGTGATTTCCAATTTTCGCACCTTCGAAAATTTGGGTGGATCTGTATATTGGGAGGGAATATGAGGCAGAATGACCCCGACCCAGCCAAGAAGAGGGCCGCCAGAGTGAGACAGGAGTGGGCCATTTGGGATGCAGGGTGGACCCCAGCAGACTCAATGGGCTACAAAGCTTAAGGATAAAATGTTTCTTGACGAAAATTTCTTGGGTTGAGATATTTGAGGGTCTAGGAGAAGAGTGGTGGTTCTCACCAACTTTGGGATCTGCTCTTCCGGACCCTTGCGTCCCCACAGGCGATTGACCTTCAAATGGGATGGGGGCAGCAGCCTCTGGTGTAAGTGCTTGAGGTGGTTTATCCGGGAACATTGGTCCCCTCCTGAGAGCAGGGATAAGGACTTTCACGCTAGCTTGGAGTTTGGGGGTCAGCCTTGATGCAGGATTTTATCCGAGTAGGTCAGTCGCGTCGTAGCACTGATTTCAGATGTTGAGGAGTGATCAGACTGCCAGAACTCGTTACTGGCCTTAAGTACATTTGCATTTACACTGAGGCAGCTCCACAAAGAATGCGATTCGGTTGCCCCCAAATCCTTCTCCGTGGACTAAAGATAAAAGTCACTAAAACGGTAGGCAGCATTGAGCAACTGTTGGTTATGCGTTACCTTTCCCTTTTCAGCGTTGAATGCAAGCTCAGCCACCTGAGAACAATTGAACAAAATATACAGTTCATTGGCACTGGGTGTATCCAGTATCTGCCAAATCTCAATCTCATCCGCAAATAGTAACAGTGCATACGTGATGGAAATGGGAAGATGATTGCTACTGACGAGGGACAGAAACCGGATAACGATAGAACCTTGAGACCAACCGCTGAAACTCTCTTGGTAACGGGAACACTCACTGTTCGGGTGTACACTTCAGTGTCGGTTGACAAGATTTGACTAAATGTGTCAACCAACATTTCCGCGTACGCATCAACTGTGAGCACCCCAGTTACCGTGACAGGTTCAGCGGCTTTGGCACAGAGCAGGGATCGCAAAGTCCATCGGGCTTATTGAACGAGCCAAGTAATTTGGCGTAAATACACACTAAACGGAGTTGACTACGCAGGAGTGTGTGCTGCTTCAACACTACAAATAACGTGAGCCATTTGCGTTTCCACTGACGGAACTACTGCTGATCCCGCTATAACGGGCTGTAAATCGCTTTTTACGCTGCTAAATCAGCCAATGGCGTTATGGGATGACCAGTGCAAACGATGTTCTCAAATTTCACTCCATATCGTTTTTGCTGCGAAAGATATGAACGAATTGATGATCCAGTGGGGAGGAAACGAAGCCTCCAGGGGAAACGCTCTGGGATTTGCATTGCCACGCCATGAGAGGTAAAGGTGACCCCAAAAAGTCGTCGGCAGCGTTGTATGGGAGAACTTTCGAAAACGCCGAACTCGCACATCTGGCAGGTGGACAGTAGAAGACGGGACTTTTCACCATTTCTACCATCCTCCGGCTCGTCCGAAACGCCCGCGATGGTAACTTATCGGAGTCGATCAATATTATGGGGGACATTTCTTGGCAACTCTTGAAGCTGCATTTGGTCCAGAATGTATCCAAAAATCTCGGACCATCTGTGAACTAGCAAATTTGCAGGAGGCCAGAAGCGCCTCCTCTCTGCCACTAACGCACGCGGGTACAATCCATGCTGGTCATGGCTTCCCAAAACACACGGCGCCAGGTAGTCTCGTCAGTCACACGATAGATGACTAACAAAAACGTTCAACACCCATTTCCGCGGCCACGTTCCTTCAAGGCTTGCGAGCGTGCTCTCCGGGAGACTTTCGACAGCTATATGTGCACTCAGCTTGGTCCTAAATGATTGCCGAATTTTTCCAAGCAACCGGACTCAGCTTTAATGACGAAATTGCACGAATGACCACTAGGGCATCAAACGACTTGGCGCCGGCTGAAGCGGTTTAATGTAACTGTTGTCGGCTTTATTCCCACCGCTGATATCGTTGGCCAGTTTGAGAACCGAACTGCCGCCAGAAATAGTGGCGGAGGCTCGGCATTTAATCGCACTGTTCAAAGCTACCTCATTGGACTCAACCCGACCAAAGACAGGCAGTATTTAGCCGAGCAGACCTACAAAATGTGTAAACTAAATGGCTGGCACCCAAAGATTTGCGCCTGCCACCAGGCACACCCAGACCCATTCTATGAACCAAGGTAATACAGCAGAAGCACTGCATATCATGGTGTTTGGCACATGCAATCTTTGAGCGTGAGTCGCGGTCAAACCGTTTTGCCTTCAATAGATGACAGGTTAAGGTGTCCAGGTACGACGAATTAGATCGAAGTGAAGATTTCCGCGGCTTGTGACGGTGGAATGACCAAAACTCAGTTAATGCTAGGTAGCAAAAATTTGAAATCACAAAATTCGAATTTCGTGTACAAATAAGAACATACAGAGTCGAGGAATGTCCAGAACTTGCGGACGAAGGCTTTCCGCATCGATTCACTTTTCGCGTTGTAGCGCTGACCAGCCAAATAAAAGGTAGTACACACCCCACTGAATCCCATCTGGCCTGCAGATCATGTAGGTGAGTGGGCTGGACAAGGCGGCATACTGCAGACCAACCTATAGTAAGCTGGTTCCGTATGTAACAAAATAATAATTATTATCATATATTTATCAAGGTATCTACGAGAGGCACGCCGAGCTGGACGAAATTAGTGTAAACATTGTAAACCGACTCACATAAATGAGCACTACATGTGTAATTATTATTTGCACAATAGACTAATTGTGTGGATACACTGGCAAAAAGTGCAGTGCGAGAGAAACAATACGGTTTGTGGAGAGGCGTTTGAGGCACATGCCTATAAATGATATTTTTCAAAACCTCCAAAATGTAATAAATTTGCTGAGTAGTTACATCCACCTACATCTCACGAGGTGATTACCGACCTGATAGCCAAGATCGTGCCAAAAATGGTGGTTTGAGGATGGATAAAGTGAATTGTCTAAGAATTTCGCCATTATTCGAGGCAGGCGGTGACGGAAAAGTAGGTAAAAAT
Source organism: Paragonimus westermani (assembly GCA_008508345.1). Lineage (NCBI taxonomy): Eukaryota > Metazoa > Platyhelminthes > Trematoda > Plagiorchiida > Troglotrematidae > Paragonimus > Paragonimus westermani. Next base: position 293,682 of record QNGE01000166.1, on the reverse strand, counting down.
GCTGTTGGGATGAAAGGAACCGCGAAAGCACTTAACTTTGCTGAAGAATGGGCGGACCTCTGGAGGAAACTACGTAAACGACTAGCACGCTGTGGTGAGAATGTAGATTCACCGATTATCCAAACCTCAGCACAACGGAAGATCTGACAAACGGCCAATCCAACTATCGCATTGGAGATACAACATCCGGATTGAACGAACGGTCTCAGTGTTGTGCCTTCCGTTATTCGCAGATTCATCTGTTCCGTATTCCACCAATTAACATACAGTTTATGATGTTGCATGTGCTAATGAGATCAGCCAATGACAGGTTGTGATTTCTTTGATACTGCTCTACATCCATAAATTCGACGCCTCAATTCATGAATTACAATCGCCTACTGCGTGGGGGGTTTCAATTCAATTAAGATTCCTAGCCCCATTCGAAGTCCCTAATTGCGAGTATCGCAGCACCTCCTTGGAGCGACCGAATGCACACCGTATCGGCGAATTTGAAATAAATGAACGAATTACCTGTGACTGTCGTTTGGCGCTCACACAATGTTAAATATCAAGTGTACCGTACAGGACGTCATGGGTAACAGCTTTAACGTGACAAAGTACATGTTGCGCAGCCCACTTTTACCCGGTAGTCTATTTTACTGTTGTAATAACAATCCACATCCGATCGTTTAGTTACACATAGACCGGGCATTGATAAGAAGATACATCAATAATTTCAGTGGGCAAACCATGATCCTCCACGACGATAGTTCCGGTCAAAAGGTCAGTGGGTCCTGAGTGCAGCCAGCGATGTCAAATGTGCAATGTCACGTGAGCGGGCCAGGTCAAGAATGACTACTCGCGCCGCAAGTGACTAGTTAGTTAAGTACAGCAAAAAAGAAGGCGGGCAGAGCGCCAGTGCGTTCTGGACCCTATTAAACCTGGAGCCTTGCTGTGACGAGCACTTCAAAACACTCAGGTGAGAGGGTCATGGTATGCGTACTTTACCTGTGAAGGAGCTACGACTGTATGGTTGTGTCTTACATTGGAGTATGCACGTATACTTATGATTTACACCAATGCACAGCGATTTATGGAAAATCAATAGCAAAATTTGATTTGCATCGTTTGACACCTGCATGACCATCATATCATTGCGGCTTCAATCACCAATCACAGCGCTCCGGCCGACGGCCTTCCAGTTTGCTTCCCCGTGGAAACCCTCGGAGACTTTAACCCTCTGAGTGCGAAGCTTGAGAATAAATTTGCACCGATGTCTGTAAATCTGTGCTATCCACGCTTAAACATGGGGATTAATCATTACGTGAATAGTGGACTGCACCCATGACGACATGACGCCATGACGCCATGACGACAAACTGGGATGAAAATTCGGCTGAGGTTGTGTCACCAGTCGGTCCTCCCTAGATAACGCTGCAATCGTCTGAGCTATCGTTGGTAGGTCACCTATTTCCTGAAGCACGTTATCCAAGGATCGCCTGATACTTCACGGCACTTGCGTAACTGGTTTAACGGTTGAATATTTCACCTACTACCAATTTCTTTACAGCACGTGACGCACCAACAATATTTCAGCACACCTCGAGAATTGGTTTGGGGCAATCCCACAGTGGATGCGAAAAGCCACGACACAGTGTGCACGGGGATGCTCGACTCAAGGGCCGGAAAATCCGCAACGAAGATTCATATATCCGTTAAGTTCCCTTCACAATACACCCCATTCGCTGTCAGTATTCTATATCGTGCTTACCATCACCGGCGGTATCAGTGTAGGAAGATTTGGTTTGACGAACAAGGGAGGTACTCCGTGAAGCTGGTGCATGTAGGCAGAACTTACCATAAGTATAACGCGTTGCCTCCGCAAATACATTTTTTGGTGTATTTTCGCACGTATTAGGCAGTACAGCATTCTGTGCAGTTTAATACGCATATCTGTATAAGTGTCCATGTTCACATAAAACGAAGATCCACACGTGGTCTACGAAATGAGGGCAGCAATTTGCCAACCCTGCTATCTCAGAAAAAGATACGCGCAGAATTCTTTATTGTAAAATATTCCTATATTCAAAATAAACCTTTCATGAAGTCAGTGTCAATAAAACCATTCGGCGTTTTAAAAAACTTTGAACGCAATCAAACACATTGTCTAGCTTCAAACCCTATGTACCCTCTGATGAATTTTTTGAATATGGTCCAAGAAGTATTCAGTCTTCAGCTTCATATAACCAACATACCCATTCCCGCTACGGCGCTGTCCATGAAAAATTTCGTTCAAAATTGCTTGACCCATTCCTATTGTAGAGGTCAAGGGACTATAGCCGGCAGGTTACGAATAACGCAACGAGCAAACAAGAGGTATATTGCCGACACGTGAAGTCGAAGTGAGAGCGACCAAATAACGAGACGAAACATCTGTACAGGAAAACGACAGATGAGCATGCAGCGGAGCCGTACGTTTTGGTGCGCGAACAACTTGCCGATAACCATACTCGTTCGAACAAACATTTAAACGCACACAAAAGTTGGGAACAGAAGAAGTGAAAATGGCAATCGCAGCTTTAACACAGTTAGCAATTAACAAATGGGGTCGCTAACCTATCACTTCTTCACAAATTCACCTAGCAGTTGATCTGTCGCGTGCTTAAGAAACTGTTGTGGAATCTACATTCTTTCCAGATTGCTGGAAAGTTCAGAACCGGCGTTTATTAGTAAATCCAGTCGACTGACCCTATGTGAATTGTCCTTAGACCACGCATAGAAAATTAAAAGGTTTATGAACCGCATGTACACTTCTTCACGTGTATAGTTACCCATTTGTCTTATTCTCTTCAACCTTGTAATTACGAGGATTATAAAGCTTATGAACCTTCCGACCATGACTGATGGTGGACGCTATTAACGGATTGTTACCTGTCATGAAAAACCGTCCGCATAAAACTGCGAAAAACTACCTCTCCAGTTTATCTTACACAATCTCACCGAAACCTCGTTTCATCCCTTCCGAAGCCTCCGCTACAACTTTTGTGTGTTATGACACAGATTTCAGTTTAAACGTTGGCCGTATAAAAGCGAAATGACATCAAACTCCGCACGGAGTTGTGATTGTCACGTTACAATCATTTTGGGGTAGCTGCCGGTTACTCAGATATCGCAAAACACTGGCAAATGGTGAAAGGCGTCGTAATTTCTGCCAACCAACGCGAACTACAAATATCGCACAGTCCATAAAAAAATATTACACACACGTTATTCATCATGGTAAAGTAGATCACTCTGCATTCTCTAATTTACCACGTAAGATTGCGACCTTTTCCCCGGTCCCACAAAATCCGTTGTACCGGCGATTCCTCTGCGACAAGTGGATGCATAAAACCCCATCTTGAATAAATAGTTTGCGGGATTTTCAACTTTTCGACAGTTTCCTACAATCGATGGGGTCCTGCGTTGAAGTCTAGCCGATCGTCCGCAGGATTCTGGAATTTCCTACCTTCCCTCGCCGAACCCGACTTAGTTGAACACATTTACGACAAAAATTACAAGTAATAGCAAAACACCCCGAGGATTCATTTAGGTGCACTGTTCAGAGTGATCTTGAAACATTCGAAAAATTAAATTACATATCCAGGAAAAAGTTAAGTAATTGTAACCTCACACACTTTGGACTAAATCTGTGTAACAAGCCAACCATTTGTTTTCCTGCTGCCTGCGTCAAAGTTTTGTAGACCAGAATCCTTTCTGATTACGCCTATCTTGCTGCCAGTTTCAAGTTCGTAGTACTACTTGGTTGATTGTTGCTCTGTGTCGCCCGTAACTTCCTGTGACGATCTCGCACATACCAGCGTGGTTCTCACATAGGCGTTGAGAAATATGCCCGGGCGTTCCGAAAATGGCAAGTGTATTGGCCAAAACACGACACACTTGTAATTTCGTTAACCTACTTTCCTCTCCTGCTCCTAATCCACAGATGCGTGCAGAGGAAGAATATGGAAATAACCCAATTGAATGGACCGATCGTCTGCCACTGAATACATCCCCAAACTCCCATTGTATACGTACTCCTCCCCCGAACATTCACCTTCCGTACACCCCTTCTCATGTAACATGTGCTTGTAGTAACATCTGGCCAATACACGCTGTCTGCTGTGCTGTTGTTCTCCCTGTGTTCCGTGGTCGTGTTGTTGTGACGAGCGTGACTTGTGGCCGTTGTTCCGTGTGTTCGCTGTTTGAGTGTCTCTTCTTTGAAGGTTCCTCTCTACATTTTAGCCCACGATCAGTCGGCTGTGAACTTGTATGTTCTCCGTGCACTGCACAAATGATTACTGCGTGAATATTTTATTTGGAGTTTCCCTTATAATTGTTTTCGGTGATACTATTATTTTATGTAATCTGGTCACATTCCTCTTTCGTCCAAGTCTATCTGAAAATATAATTATATGTACGAAACATGGTGACCGAAACCACTCGTCATACAAGATCCGCTGGTGCCAAAGCTAGAATATCAAGCTCTGAAGCCGATGTTGATCGTCCTTACGACAAACGTTCTATGTCCAGAATTTATATGGGCTCTCCCAAGGTTAATGCCGTTGAAGGGGGTGAAGATAATCTGGTGGCTCCCACCTCTCAGACTAAAAACTCTTCTGTTCCTGTAGATAGTGTATTGGCGGATTTATTTGTGAAAGTACCTAGACTGGAAGCAGAGCTCGCCCAATTAAGAGCAAGTCATACTGCACCTGAATCCCTAAAAGAGAATCTTGTCTATTTGTCTTACATTTTCAAAGTGCCCAAAAGTCCCAAGATGGATAACATTCTGAGCGCAAGTATGTTCAGTAACACATTGGCAACAGAGACCACAAAACGGATGCGTTGCTCAGACAATGCCATCGTATTTAATGTGACAGATAGGCTGCAACTAGAAAGCATTAGAAAGATACTCTTGAAGGTTACTGGACTAGACCCAACACCATATACCTGCATCCGTCTTCGAAAGAAGACAAAAGATCTGCTGCCAGCTATTATTCAAATTCCATGACGAGGCAATTGCAAAACAGTTCATACAAAGCCTGGACATTATCACGTCTAAAACCTCGCTTGAACTGCTAAAAATTATGAAGGACAGAACGCCCCTTGAAAGAGAACGTCAAAAACTCTTACTGGACAGGACCCCCGTCTCCGTCTCTAGCCATGTGATCCAAGACGCATCGAAACAGGGTACAAAGGTATCCAAAAATGATGAACTGGGTTCCAAAGATCGCGCACTATCGCTTTGTTGTACCACTCCAGAATGCACCAGCGACCCTACCGACAATGCTAACTCCATCAAAGAGAACAAATCCGCTGACCTAACTGATCTAACAGTAGATCTTGACAGTTTCAACAGTGTGCCGAGCGTTGGGGGTACCTCGGTCGAGAAACCAACTGGCAAAAGACGGCACATGAATGAAGCGTCTAGACCGCAAACTATCTGCGCGGAAACCGGCCCAAACAAGACAGGACACCGCCAGTCTATTAATAAAAAACACGTTGATGTCTCAATTTCGAACCAATCCCGTGGGAAAACACGAACAGACCACAAATGGGGTGCCCGTTATGAGAAACCCTATCTAAATCACTACCCTACGGGTCGCTGGGGGGGTTTCCTCCTGTGCATCATAAGGAAAAATACAGGCAAGAAAACGCACATCCGTACCTAGCGATTAAAAACAGGCATCTCTTACCAACCCCCAACTCCAGGCCTCTGCCTAGTTATAGCAGTCTCTCGCGTGACGCATCTATTCACGCAAGACTAAACCGGAGCCACTCTGAAGTTGTTTATCCCACGTTCAACACCCCATTCAATAGACCCTACACTTCGAATGCTCACCTAAAAGCAACCCGCGATGTCTTCGTTGGCAACGAGCAGGCGGGCATGACCAACTCACCTCAGCCCTACCTTTTATTAGCGGGACACATACCTTTCAAACCTCCATTGCTAACTCCGTCCTCCATTGTTCCATTACCCAACCAAACCTTACTTGCACTATTCCAACACTTTCTGCCATGGACTCAAACGCAGGTGACAATCAACCATTCTCTAATGAGCTCATTGCAAGAGCATCAGACCAAGCATTGTCACCAGAGTCCTTGAACCACAAAGATGTTTCTGTTTTAGACATTTTCAAAGGTCTAACAGTGATGCCGAACAAAAATATGCACTGTTTGTTACTTTTTAATGCACGTTCGTTAATTAATAAGATGCATATCTTTAGATCCTTTATATTCTCATATAATCCTTATACCATTCTGGTCACTGAAGCTTGGTGCACCCCTGAGACTCCGGACACAACTGCATCTTATGGGTTTTCACATGTTCCGCAGAAATCGTGATGTTGGAGGAGGTGGAGGGTGGTTAATCTACCTAAGGGAGCAATATTCTGCTACCATACTCGATGAGCCATGCCTTGGTATGATAGATGACTTCTTGTGGCTGTTAGTGTAGACAGGACCCTGTGAATTACTCTCAGGATGTATCTACAGACCACCTAACGCCACTCAGGATGGCCTGATGAAACTTATTAACGGACTGAACTATGTATCAACCTCACCTTCACAGTACAAAAATAATTGACGGAGGTTTCAACATGCCCAAAATCTCCTGGGCCTCTTTCACTGTTCCTGCAAGTCAAGCTGGGTTTCTTGCATGTGTCCAAATAAACGACTGACGCCAACGTGTTTTAGCGCCTACTAGACAAGACCACACTTTAGACCTCATCTTTGCCACAGGTATCTCTTCTGCCACTGTGTCCCTCTCGGAACAATTTCCAGGAAGTGCTCACTACATATTCAACTTCACGTTTGACCTAAAAGCTGTTAAAGAGTCACCCGTCATACGCTACCGCAAAACTTAATTCGTCGACTGGGACATGTTCACCACATTGCTGAGATCTCTGGAATGGAACACATTTTTTCTGACATCCGATCCTAGTATTGCAACCAAGGCATCTGATAAACACTTCAGGTCTTGTATAAACATCTTAGCCCCGCAAAGATCAAAACACCGTGAAGTGTATGGTAACGTCATAATTCTCACTTCAAAGGAGCAAGGTAAGCACAAAAGTCTTAAATCACGGTACCGAAAAACATGCGACTTCTCCCTCATCATGCAAATGCAAAAAATGTTCAATGCAATTGAATATAGAACCAGAATGCCCTACATAAGTGAAGAAGAATGTGCGCTCAAGAGCACAGATAAGAGCTCGCAGTTGGTGCAGTTGAGGAGACGCAGGAATAATGGGAGAGACCCTGGCATCTCAGTAGTGACACTGCAGGACAAAGCCACTGTAGATGATCCGCTAACAATCTGTGAGGTTTTTAATTCATATTTTGCTGCCTCCTTCAACACTCAAGGACACATACTGCCCTCACCTCCTCTTGTAAATACACGTACGTTCTCAAGTCATATCCCTGTTGATGCAGGGCTCATACGCTCTCAGTTAGCTATTATCAAACCTTCTCATCTACCTGTTCCTGATGGCATTCATCCTGTTGATCTAAAATACGGAGTGAAAGACATCCCTCTACTTCTGCTTAATATTTACACAGTTTCTCTTATATCAGGTTCCTTCCTTCTTCAGTGGAAAAACTCTACAATTAAGCCCCGCTATAAAAGTGGCTCGCGACATGAAGTCAGCAACTATCGTCCCATTAACCATACATCAATTTGTTCTAGGGTGTTGGAAAGGATAGTAAAATGTCGCATGGTCGAATTCCTGTTATCACGAAATCTTACAAACCACTCCCAGCATGGGCTTTCAGCAAACGTTCTCGCGTGACATGCCAGCTAGAATTTCCTAACCATGTGACAGAGTTTACTGACGCCAGTGAGGCGATTAGCATTATACTTTTGGACATGGCGAAGGCTTTCGATCGTGTTCCTCATAAGCGTCTTCTGTTCAAAATACCATCTTTTGGCATACGTGATCCATCGCTTAGCTGGTTTTCGTCATACCTTACAAGTGGTACACAAACAGTGAAAATAGGAGACAATAGCTCAACGCCCAGAACAGTTACTAGCGGTGTGATACAAGGAAGCGTTCTGGGACCGTTACTCTTTCGCATATATATAAACGATATATGTCAAGTTATCAAGCATAGCAAGCTATTCCTATTTGCTGATGATATCAAACTTGTTTACAGCTTTCCTCCTGGCGATCTAAATCCATGTTTAAAAAATATACGGAAGGACCTCATGTCATTGGAGATTTGGTGTCAAACTTGGCTGATGAAATTTTCAGCCAATAAATCCACTATCGTTGTGCATGGTTGTCACGTAATAGATGGCTCTATAAAGCTGGACGATCACAGCATATTAACCTCCAATTCAGTACGTGACCCGGGTTTGCGCTACTCAAATTCATTCAACTTCGCAGAACATATATCCTTCCTAGTCGCTAAAACCAGACGGACGATAGGTTACATTAAACACTCATTCTTCCTACCTGCTGCACGGTTGCACCTATATAAACTATGCGTACGACCCCAGATTGAGTACTGCACGTTCATATATGGTCACCTGCGCAAGTCTGATAGGCTAACTCTGGAAAGCCTCCAACGTTCATTCACGAAAAGCTTACTGGGTTATACATTCTCTCTGAGCTACAGAGACCGCTGCCGGACGCTTGCACTCGACTCTTTCTGGTTACGGCAGCTCAAGTTCAACCTTTCACTCGCGTATAATTTGGTCCATGTCAATAAATTCACCGTCTGCTTTGTGACTAGCTTACAACACAGGTCGAGGTATAAGCTCAGGAACAAGGACTTCACCTTGGCATCTCTTAAATCTCGGAAAAATCTGCGTTCAAATTTTTCCTAGTAAAATATTCCTACATTTGGAACAGACTTCCGTATGCGATTAGGTCCAGTAAGAATATACACCAATCCAAACGAAACTTAGAAACTTTCCTAACAATGACGAACGCCATGTCCATTTTCAAGCTCCACTTGCCCGCGCACTTTATCTTTGAAAACGGACCTAATAACATCTGACGAAAAAACCCCTGTTTTGCGTGATGTTAAGTCACGCACCTCTCAAACCAATCAAAACTACCGCTTTCAGGATAGACCTTGTACTTTCAGACTTGCCAGCGAACATGACAACATGTCTAAGGTCAACACGTATAGTTGTCAATATACATGCCCGTTCGTAACAACCCAAACAACCTAGCACACTCTTACCCCATACTTGTTGATAGCTTGTGTGTTTGAGTTGTAATCCATCATGAAAAAGCTGGACATGCTGAAATCGTTCAAAAAACTCAACCTGTTTGTCTCATGACTGCATAATAACCTCGAGTCGCAACTCTTCCTTTTTCTTCTCTGATAGACCACCTGAAAACTTCTCGATATTGTCAACCTTTCTTCCCATTCTATATACCGTCTGTACGAAGATAATTGACATTTGATTTCGGCGATAATCGTATACTAGGAATAGCTTATGATCAATCTCTTTTCGCGTTATTCAATAGCAGGTGTTCGCGTGTGGTATATATTTTGTCAATCAACACAATGCTATTAACGTCACGTAGAAGGTTATGCCAGAATATCCTTGTTCGTCATTGCTCACATAGTCAGTTTCACGTTATCCCGTTTATCGCATGATTCCGCTCTCCATTCTAGGTTTCATTGATATATCCCGCGTGAAAAAACATCACACCCCGCCTGGACAATTAAAATTCCGCAGTGGGTGGGCATATCGCGAGCTCGTCGAAATTTTTGGGAATTTAAGCAAAGAATGGCGTCCGGTTGAGAGGTCTATGCGTTTCCTGCGAAAGTATATGAGTCCCCACCTCGCCCACGTCATGAAAACATTTTCTGTACATTTTTTCGGGATTATCTACATGGAATAATGGTCAAATTCTTCGCCAATACACCCTATCCATCCTCCAACTGCTGTTTTTTAGCACAGCCTTGAGCATCGGGTCAGCGATCACCTTGTGGAGTCCCAATTGACGTAACAAATCAATTATTTTATCGAATTGTGCAGATCCCAAGCACTATCTTCTCAGAACTATGAAGCCCGAAGTTTCCTGCCTAAACTTAAATTTTCCCTTCATATAATGTCTGTTTTTGTCTGGTTTGTTGCTCTGCTCACGTTGCTGACCCGTTGTACAATTTCGCAATTTGGTGTTCAAACTTGTGTATGCTTGAAAATCATTGCGTTGATCACGCTCTCCCGGGTATGTTTCTCACAAACGCATCGAGAAATATACCATTATTATTATTGTTATTATTTTTACTTATATACCGCTTCAGATACACCACAGGCGTGCGTATGCATTGTATATTTTACACACATATATTTAAGTAAAGCGCGTGGACACTTCATATACGTTCTTCAATAATACAACGTATGTACGCGTATGCTCTATGTATAGTACATGTGTGCCGAACGGGGAAACTAACTAAAAATTGTTAGTTGACAGTCAAAAGTGTGAAATTAGCAAGAAAGGTCGCAAATGTGATCTTGTGGTGATCGACCCTTGAGTGTTCTTTATATGTCTGGTTAGGACTCCGACAGACACCGTGAGTGCGGCCAGAGAATAGTTGTACCACTTTGGAATATCCAGCAACTAAAGTCGGGAGCGGATCAGTTGTATTGGGTGGACTGTTGTGTGGCGACGATGTTAACAAAGGCTGGACCACAATCAAACTATTTGTAAAGCAGGCTGAGTTTGGACGCAGTCCATGTAAGTTGGAGCCTCTATGGTGAAGAAGCAAGGTAGAAAGGGCGCGGAAGCACGAAAGTGAAGCTTCGGCTACGTACAGAAACCAAGATGTGTACATAGGGGCTCGTCAAAAGGAGGCGGTTGGAGAGAGGTGTTTTGAAGTGCTAAGGGAGGGCAGGAGCGGCGCTGAGATGAATTAAGTGAACAATCATGGTCAAATCCCAAGGGCGATAGTTGGCTATGTCCACGTCAAAAAGCCATATGAAAGATACTGAACAATAAGTCGGTACTGTGGCAATTTTTCAAAATTACAGCCTACAGCAACCATATGGTAAAAAACAGCACAGCAGTTGAGAAGGGCGGAAGGTTTATTTACATCACTACATGGGGAACATGAAGTGGCCATTATCAACTGGAAATAGCGAAACTTGATTCTTTCTCTACTGCGCGAACGAAAGTTGTCAAAAACTCCAAATGACCTCCAAGTTTCTCTGGGGAATGACCACAATTGTTGCAGAACTTATGTTCAGATCACATCCATATTCTCATCTTTAAGTTCTTGGTCTCGCGTTGGGTAAGGCGAGAGTCTCTACGCCACTCAAGGTTCCCGCAATAATATTGTGGGGGCAAATATGATTGACCTACAGGTTGCACGGGGCTGGCCGGATGGAGTAGATGGGAAGTCATATCGCACATTTGCGGGTACACAGGTTGGGGCAGGCAGCCATGTGACTGAATCGGACAGTCTATCAGATTGGACAGAGAACTTCAGGTGAAAGCGTACCAATTTGCACCGCTACTCCCCTGAGGAGACATGCGAAGACCCACAAAACAGCAAGAGACTACGCACCTGGCCAGCGATAAGCGGGGCAATGAACCGATCGTATCCGTTGGCTAAAAGTCTCTTTGTGTGACGGCGGATGCTTGTCAGAAGATATTTCTACCTGTCACTACGGCTAGGCACCTGTTCACAGACCACAGCAAGTGTAACTCTGAGTACATAGGCGGAGGTATTCACAAAGATGGCATCCATGATTACGATAAAACGTGACGAAGTACGCTGATATTGTTGGATTACTTCTTGGACATTTTCCAGAGTGACTTTCAAAAGGATGTCAAGTATAGATTAGGATGGATGAGGTTGTTTCACTGGAAGACAAAAGCAATTGTGCTAGTAACTAGATGACTATGTAGTGTGAAAGAAACCCAGTGACACAATATGAGGGAAAAGATTCCTAAAGTAATGTGTACTGCCCGCATGTTCTGCAGGCCGTTTAGTCCGTCGAGAAATGTCATGCCACACCAGTCCCGATGTGTCACCCATTAGGAACTTCAACACGCGTGGGCGTAGATAGATCACTAGCGTTGTGCAAAACGACTGAAATTTAAGAATATTGTGTAACTGCAAAACCACTTCTCTTAGTGGCACAGATCTTCGAAGGTTACGCAGTAAACACCTGTCAAAAACCGTTGATACACGTTTGGATGAATACCTTGTGGTGAAGCTGGTACTAGTAATTTTGTCCATACTACCGGGTGACTAACCAAGACGTTTTTAACCTTGCTTATTCGTTATAACTTGCCTCAGTCAACTGCGCGTCAACCACGCTGTCCGTCCATGCTTTTTATCGTGTACCCTCTTGGGTTGTAAATGTTACGTGTTCAGGCGGACATCGCAGACACAATTTCCACATGCATTCTGTGGGTGCAGATTGCGATTAAACCGTATCACGGTGTTTCATTTTTACCAATTTCTTCCGATAAACCTATCGCTAAATGTCGGGATCGTACAAGTTTAGTTGTATTTTTTACAACGCTGCAGACGCAGTCACAAATAAATATTTCAGTTACTGGAACAATCCTAAGTTCTGTTTAAGTTAGTCCAAATGAGTTTTTAGTGTACCTTGCATGTACCACCTTTAATGCATCCTCATAATATACCTCACTGCGGTGTGTGAAGCATGAATCCACTAGTTAACCATATCTCTGCTGGTCGCTCGCTGAAAAAAGGCTGCAGCCACCGACTGTACGGGCCCCTTCACCGAGTATTCCAACACTGGAGTAAGCACGGCGTCAAATACACTCTTTTCTAGTGCGTCAGCATGTGCGCTTCCAGGAGCCCCTTGGGGCGACGTCACTGGATGCCAACAACACAGTCGCTGGTAGCGCACTCCAACTATCAGTGTTCCGTCGGAACAAGCGAAAGACAGAGTGAAGTCGTTCTGGCCTCTGCTTGGGAATTGTAGCGGAAGGACCCAGAATTCTTTAATCACTTCGTAGACCAAATTCTGTTGTGGGCACCTCCTCCACGTCACCCCGCGAAATGTGACATATTACGGTAGGTTACAGTGCCGTTGCATTTGCTACACCCGACTTGTACATTCGAAAATTGGCACCAGCGGCGCAAAACGGCTATAACCTAAAAGAAGATATAAAAATGATGGCAGAGATATGAAAATCTGGCTAACTTAACTCCATGGGAGGGAAGGTTATTCGAACGAATAGACAAAATAGGTCCAGGAAGAGGAATGGCCAGCAAATATTAGGATCCCTCTTGAAGTCTGTCGTAATGTCAGAGGATATTACGCACTATGGAAGCATGTTCTAAATGTTGGTAATGGACGGTGCATAACTGTCAGGACACTGCGCAAATACCCGTTGGCATGAATCCAGATGAGAATTCGGAGTTACGGCGACTGTTTGTATATTAACTGATGGAGTGTTATGCAGATGCAAGGACTGGTTTATACCTCAGGTAAGCGTTTTTCCTTTTGAACCCACGAAAAACAAACTCTTGAAGAATAATTGTAACATGCAGGCCAGCCGGCTCTACTCTGGATGCCCGTGACTTCGCGGACCAACCTTCGGGCAACGTGGACGCATCAGGGGACAGCGCTCTTCCTAAGTAGGGGTTCGAACAAGTTCTGAAAAGCGAAACAACACGGACACACATGAGCCCAGTGAGCCATGCACGCGACTTACACAAACGTAAGCTAAAACGGCACCGACAACACAGCAGCACACCCCGTCACACAACTCAAATTCAATTCGTGCCCGCTCGCTGGTTTCTGCTGCGCGTTACATAATGTTACATTGAATGATCTTGAAGCGCATTTAACCCAAGTAAATGCACGCGTACTTCGCTAGACTCTCGGTGACAACAAAAAACGGCAGAGACAGGATAGTTACAGGAGTTCTGGCAAAGATTTTGAATAACACATGGGGTTCAAGATGACCACCACAATATTCTAAATTACCAATAATCGGGAAGCAAGAATATTCTGGGGTTACCGTGGACGGCTGAAACGCGGTCGGAGCTGCGACAATGTTTGGAGTGGGGCGGAGCTGAACTGAGTGAGAGATCAGTGTAGTATCGTCAAAGGACTGCGCCCTAGGTAGAAGAGCAGACTGGCTTGCGTGCACAAGAATTTCGTTGTAATGCAAGGTCATTTAAGTCAACTCAAACATCATGCGAAGATGGAGTGGACATGCTGCTGTAGGAGAGTGAAGCATCGTTAGTGAACAAAAGCAAGAGAAGGACTCCACATCTTGCTTAGTGTAACATGCAGGCCAGCCGACTCCACTCTGGATGCCCGTGACTTCGCGGACCAACCTTCGGGCAACGTGGACGCACCAGGGGACAGCGCTCTTCCGAAGTAGGGGTTCGAACGACAGTTCTGAAAAGAGAAACAATACGAGCACACATGAGCCGAAGGCCCAGTAAGCCATGCACACGACTTACACAAACGACAGTTAAAACGGCACCGACAACACAGCAGCACGCCCCGTTACACAACTCAAATTCAATCCGTGCGCGCTCGCTGGTTTCGGTTGCGCGTTACACTTAGACCTTCTGGGCATTAAAACAAAAATTCAACGAATTTAAATATTTTTGGAAATGGAAGATGCCACAGGAGTAAAATAACCCCGGTAAGTTAAAAACCGCATTCATCCCATTTGTTGCATAGACATTTTCGGTCTACGGATAGGATTAGGCGATACTGTGCAGTCAGTAAGGTCCGGTATCGTCGCCGCATTGATGACTGTGATGTTTTAGCAAGCGCTCTCGCTTAATATTAATTAATATTAATTAATAGTATTAATTGTGTATTAGCTTTTTTGTCCTTGATAGTATCCGTATTATTTTCTAGCATCGTGTTTCCTTTCCATTAACAACTGTCATATTTACTCACAGACCATAACACAATGACACGCACAAGATCCAGCAGCATCGATGGATCAGAGGTATCGAGTGCTTGTGGTCGTTTCGGCTGCCGCATGACTGTTCAGAACGGTATGCAGTGCCAGACGTGCCTACACTGGTACCACTTTAAGTGTACTGGCCTCAGAGAGGACCAGTGCGCCTTGCTCACTTCTTCAAAGAGGCCATTTATCTGTATGAGCTGTCTCTTCCGAGATAGCTGCACCTCACTGGAGGCCACGTTAGATCCTCTACTCGCCACCCCGAACAAGCAGAAGTCAGGCGCGTGCAAGTGTGGCTATAAGGCGTCCCAAGATGTAAGTGCACAGATAGCCACGGTAGAAAAAGCCCTGAATGATACTCAGAGAACTTTATCTGACATGAAGTCAGAACTGAGCTCGTTGAATGAGTACATTGCCCTGGCCCTTCCAGGCGCTGCAGCTGCTCGCAAGGCAGTGGCTTTGTCCACGGCTCAAATTGAGGAAGTTGCGACGAGCTTGAAGGACAGAGCACTCCGGGAGAAGAGGCTTGTTTTGTGGGGACGATTTCCGACTACACTCTCTCCAGGGGAACAAGCCAAAGCGGTGCTAAACGCTTGTTTCTCTCCAGAGTCTACAAAAATGGTTTCCGCCAGCAGACTTCGCTCCAAAGCTACCAAGAAGTCACTGGGACTCCTTGTGACGTTACCCGCTAAGATTAGCGCGGAGGAAGTACTGGAAAAGATGGTTGATCTAAAGACAAAGCACGTAAACCTCAGGGGAGTCTCTCTAGATCGCTCACTGCAGGAGCGGCAGAAGCGCTCTCAGCTTGCCAGAACAAGGTTATGCATCAAGGCTGACCCCAAACTCCAGGCTAGCGTTAAGGTCCTTATCCCTGATGTCAAGGGGACACCGGTGTCCTCGGACGAACCACCCCAAGCACACACTTCAGAGGCCACTGCCCCCATCTCACTGGAAAGTCAAGCGCCTGTAGATATGCAGGGGGCCGGTAAAACAGATCCCAAAGGTGCTAAGGACCACCAATCTTCTAGACCCCCAATCATCTCACACAAAAAACGGCCGCAAAAAAAATTTTTATTCCTAAACTTTACAGCCCAGTGAGTCTGCTGGGATCCCCTCCTGCGTCAAAAATGGTCCAAAAAAGTGTCATTCCGATGGCTCTCCCCCCGGCTACATCGGGGCCATTTCGTCCTATACTCTCTTCCCATCTACAACTTTATCCAAATTTTCGAGGGTGCAAAACCGCAAATCACCCTCCGAAAGCTCTGAAAGCAAGAGCGGTCCGAACGTCATTGACCTTGGGCCAAGAGAAGCGGACGAAGCGTCCAACAGGGACGCTCACTTATGCCCAGGCTGTGATGAAACGGCCACCACCCCCCAAGAGGGCTCACAGAACTACGCCGCCAGTTGCACAACCCCCCTCACTACTGAGGCTACTTTCCCAAGCTTTCCCTCGTGCACTTCTGTCTCTTTTTGCACCCAGCCAAACGAAGAAGTAGCCTTAAAGTGCGTGTACACCAACTGTCTGAGCCTTCTGAACAAACTACCAGAAATCAGACAGCTGGTCCACGACACTAGCCCTCACATTCTTGCATTAACAGAGACCTGGCTTTCCGCGGATATCAGTGATAATGAACTGCATGTCCCTGGTTACTCTTTATACCGGACGGACTCCTCCCGTGGACGCATGGGAGGCTGCGCCGTTTTCCTAAGCCAGAAGCTCCCAGTGCCAGCTGTCGTAGGGGAATTTACCTTCCCAGAGAAATGCGACACGCTCTGGATTAAACTCCAACTTCGCAAACGTGACACGCTTCTTACCGGTGTTGTGTACCGCTCGCCGTCATGCAGTGCATCCGACGACGAAGCCATCCTTGCTACCTTAGACAGACTCACGTCTGCCCAGCGTTTCTCCCATCTTCTTATTATGGGTGACTTCAACGCACCCAAACTCAACTCTATGGCGGCTTCTCATGAGGACTGTGGCTGCGGGTTCTCGAAGTCCTTGGCAATGTTGATCCATGAGAAAGCCTGGACACAGCATGTCGATCTACCTACAAGGCACCGTCCAGGACAGACACCCTCCTTGCTCGATCTGGTCATTACGAACGAGGCTCACCTGGTAGATAGGGTGGTCATCAAACCGCCGCTAGGGCATAGTGACCATATGCTACTAAACTTTGACTTTATCTGTTACTGGCTCCAAAACGCTGTAACAAAGACTTCATTCCGAAACTTCCAAAACGCAGACTTTAACGCACTAAGGACGTTCTTAAGCACACTCAGCCTCACATCCGACTCAGTGAACTTGAACTACCTTTCCTTTAAAGCTGCCATTCACGAAGCCGATGAGGCATTTGTTCCTCGAAAACTATTGAAGTTCTCCTCTCGTGCACCGCTTCCGCGGAACATACGCCGCCTTCTTGAATTACGTTCTCGTCTATTCTCTAAACAGAAGCTAACGGATAGGCCAGAGGATCTAGAGGCCTTTCGCTCTGTACGAAACAGGTGCAAGCGGGAAATCCGGCAACACACCCAACACGTACAGTCGAAAATCCTACAAATAGCTCACGAGAATAAGAATTTTCTTTTCAAGTATATACGACGCCAGAGAAAAACTAAGCCCTCAGCGCTTTCTCTGCGGCTTCCCGACGGGGAAACCTCCTCCAACCCCCAAGTGGTTGCCGAGATGTTCAGGGAATACTACTCATCAGTCTACAATGTGGATCTGCCAAACTGGCATCCAATTCTCCCGCAGAGGCACTTCCAACAACCCATCCTGACAGCTGACTTTTCTGTGTCTGACGTTCAGGACCTCTTGCTTAAGATCAATCCTTATAGTGCCATGGGACCAGACAAGATCCATCCCCGGATCCTCAAAGAAGCGGCCGTCAGTTTGGCGATGCCTCTCTTCGATCTGTTTAAACAGACACTTCGGACAGGCACTCTTCCGGAGGCATGGAAAGAGGCCAATGTCTCACCTATATTTAAAACAGGCGATCGTCATTCTCCTGCTAGTTATCGACCGATCAGCCTTACCAGCATCCCATGCAAGATAATGGAGCGACTGTTAAAACGCACTATCTTTAAGCATTTCTTCTCAAATAACCTCTTCTCTTCGACCCAGCATGGCTTTCTTCCTGAGCGGTCATGCATAACTAATATGTTAATCTTCATGGATAGCCTAACAGAGGCCAAAGACAATGGTCATATCTCGGACGCTATCTTCTTCGACTTTGCCAAAGCCTTCGACCGTGTCCCACACGGTCCTCTGCTGCACAAACTAGAAGCCTATGGGATTCAAGGAGAAGTTCTCCGCTGGATAACCTCCTTTCTTGGTAACAGGACTTTCAGAGTAAAAACCGGTTCAGGCCTTTCGTCCCCATCCCCAGTCTCTGTGGGGGTCCCTCAAGGATCGGTACTTGGTCCATTGTTGTTTCTTATTTACATCAATGATCTCCCCGATTTGATCTCTAGCAACGCTCTCCTTTATGCCGACGACTTAAAAATCTGGAACGCCTGTGACCCCAGTGCATTGCAGATTGACCTTGATCGTATTAAGTGCTGGTCAGAGGATTGGAGTCTCCCTCTAAACGACAGTAAGTGTGCGCACATGTCACTCGGAGGAGACTCTGGGAACCTATTCGTGATACATGGTGCACAAAGTGTAGTAGGTATCACGAAAGTAGACCTCAAAAAAGACCTAGGGATCTGGCTATCGTCTGGGTTGTCCTTCTCTTATCATCACCAGCTGGCCGCAAAAAGGGGTCTCATGACTCTCGGGATGATCAAACGAACCTTCCCCCGGATTGACAAGCGCGCCTTTCACACGCTTTACAGAGTCTACATAAGACCATTGCTCGAGTATGCCAATCAAGTCGTCTACACCGGTTTGAAGAAGGACATACTCGCCATTGAACGTGTCCAGCGAGTGGCCACCAAAATGGTCACTGGCTTGCGGCATCTATCCTACGAGTCTCGCCTTGAAATTCTCGATCTTTATCCACTTGAGTTTCGTAGACTCCGCGGCGACTTAATTCTTACACATTTTCTCTTTAGCACAGGACTTGTGCAACAATTCTTTACCCTAGTAAGTGATAACAGTCGAAGAGGCCACGACAAGAAGCTCTATAAGCTTCGACCTCGGACCTTCCTAAGACAACAGTTCTTCTCTTATAGGGTTATCAACTACTGGAACGACCTACCACTAGAGATTGTTAGCTGCTCTTCTAAAGACCGTCTCAAAGTGTTATTGGATTCCCACCTACTTAATAAACCGTTAAATTAATAATTTATCCTGTTTTGCTAGATTATTATTTTACTCTGTTCTTGGTACTTTCTGTAACCCCCAAGAGCGGTGCTACACCCCGTTTTCAATGACTGCCTTTCAGGTCAACAGAAAACCGCCGGACATCGAAACGAACAAACTGACTGGATCCGGGTAGATTGGGCCCCCAGCCTCGAACCCGTGTACAAATCGCTGAAATCGCTGAAAATTATGTGCTCATACTTAAAGCCGTTCTAGTCGGTGGGCATTTAACTGCCCTGCAAATGATAACCGGCAGTGACCAATATAAACCTACTGCCGTGAGTACACTTGTGTAGTCTGTTACCCCTTTTGATCTATACACTTTCGAGCTTGAAAGTGGTCGAATTGTTAGTGGACTAGAGCCAATCGCATATTCATTTGTCCTCTACATCAGGAGAGTCGGTGAAAAACCGACTGCGAAACGGGGAGTCCTGCTTAAGCAGGTCCGGCTTTTGCCCACCGTTTCGTTAACTTCTTGAAATGCACATGTACTAATGCCCAGAGTTCGCCTGATGAGTTAAACGAATTTAAAAAAACTCTGTCATACCATAGAATTGTTCCCCGTCGCGATTACTGGTTCTCTCTGCGTCTCATTTAGACTCTGAGCCGACAGAATCATTAGTCCTGTCAGTATACTGACAAAGATAAGTGTTATAGCGACTATAGTAAATGATATTTTGATAGTCGCATTCATCTGTACATTTTCTATAATTTTGGTCTTGTACCTACTTTTGTTTTAGTCAAGCTACTCATTTTGTAACATCTGGCCCGGGGCTTAAACACAACTCGCTCCATGCCTCGCTAGCTTGACGCGCCTCTCTGTACTCTCTATTTTCCAGGGTCGGTAATAATATACGAAGTCAACGCGGTGAGACTTGGCTTTTCACTGTCGATCGATTGTCGATAGTGCTAACTGACGGTTGTATTTTGTTGGATCACTTCCTTAAAGAGTCCCTAAGTGATCTTGGGATAAATCAGGGGTTTGTTTAGGGATTTGGGACAAAATCCCTGAGGCAAACCTAACAAGTGTAACAAACTGAAAACTAGTTTATACGTATAACGAAAACGTCCTGGAGATTAATGCAATTTCTTCGTGTTAGGTACTCCCTGTATTCTATAAATACGGAGTATACTGGCGCACAGCCGAATAAATACATTGTCAGCAACCAAAACACCGTTGGTCAAGAGAATCCTTCCCTAAACTTTTCCGAAACCAGCCTTAATTCACCCACAAACTGAATCCCTAATTGCTGCTGACAGGGAAGTACTGTCCAACCTTCTGACATTGTATTATCTGCAACACCGGATTCTTTCTGGTGCTCCCTAAAACTGATCAACTCCGACAATTGGCTAGTTGGTATACTCTGCCGACCTCTATCCTACGATCTTCTTCATGATGAACTAGTCATCGTCGGGTCGGAAAAAGGTGGCTCCACTAAAACATTTTCATATTATGGTGGGTGATCTTAAATTGCCAGAAATTAATTTCTTCACTGGCTCTCACACTGCCCCTGAGGATTCTGTGGCTGTCAAACTCTCTAGCTCGGCGATTTATTTGCGTCCAACGGAACACGTTTGTGATTACACACGGTGTGATCAAGCCGCATCCCGGATGGATTACGTTCCTACCTATGAGGATTTGATGGTTGAAAACCTTCAAATGACAGCTCCTCTAGGATAAAGTGACCACGCTACCATCGAACTTACTCGTCCGACAAGTGCCTATCACAGAAATGCCAGACGCATGAATACAGAACCTCTTTGGTCGCATTCCTCGTCTGTAATCTGGGGAATCCTTGACACGTTGTTTTGCTCGGATCTGGCCGCTCTTCTTCGGTCGACACCTTTTCAAAAAAGGTGCGGAGGCGTTAGCAAAGACCTAGACTCAGTTGTTTAAACTTCTGTGGACGACGAAGACTATCCCTCCTTGCAGAGGTCACTCGATAAGTTTCCATATTCAAGAAAAGTGCCGGTGGCACTTGCAAAAACTATAGGGGAATTAGTCTGACCCCGATCATTTCTAGGTTTCTGACATCCACCATACTTCGTCTACTCACTGCAGCCCGGGGGGGGGCAAATATTAGGGAACAGCAGGCAGAGTCTCACCCTAGGCGGAAATGTGTAGATCACGTTTTTATTCGTCGCCAACTTCTGACGCAACGCCATACGTACCACCGGCCAATAATTGCCGTATTTCTAAACTGTGAGGGTGCGTTCGATTCACTGGATCGGCGTACATCTTGAGTTGCTTAAACGCACGGGTGTACAGGCCATCATCATCATCATAGACAGAAATACATCAGTAGTTGGCACTAATGTTTAACTGCCACACAACCAAGAAGAAAGCGCAAACCCTACATAGGAAGAGAGAAAAGGAAAAATGAAGGGGACAGGAAGGGACATAACTACTGAAAATGACTACGTCCATATTCAAACATTCAACATCAAGGTGCCTACACCTTGCAAACAAACAACTGAGCTGCAAGTGAGAGTGAGGCATCATCAGCGAGACAGCTTCCTTACGGCTTTCACTGCCCCGCGTCATCCAAACAACGAGAACATTCACGCCACTGAGCTCGATTAGCCGCCATCCCAGCTAGTGTCTCTAACCACCGACTCTGTGAGTCGCGAGGACCCCAGCCCGGGAGACGAACACGACCCACGGTGGCCAACCCCTTCGTGAACGACTTCATTTCCCTACGCCAGGTCATTGTCTGTCCACCTCGCACCTTACACCAGTCGATCGCAGTGTCAGCGAATAGTGCTCGGTG
>QNGE01000166.1:193641-267404 GCA_008508345.1 Paragonimus westermani | reverse complement strand
GGCAGTGAAAGCCGTAAGGAAGCTGTCTCGCTGATGACGCCTTACTCTCACTTGCAGCTCGGTTGTGTTGTTTGCAAGGTGTAGGCACCTTGATGCTGAATGTTTGAATAGGGACGTAGTCATTTTCAGTAGTTAGGTCCCTTCCCGTCCCCTTCTTTTTCCTTCTCTCTTTCTATATAGGGTTTGCTTTTTCTTCATGGTTGTGTGGCAGTTAAGCATTAGTGTTAACCACTGATGTATTGCTGTCTATGATGATGATGTATGCTCCAGCGAGCCCTAATGATGTTGGTGTCTAAGACACCTTTTACTCAGATCTGGTCGACACATAGCTCTGATTGGAGCGTACACTCGGATTCGTGTAGTGCTTTGACAGGTTATTGTTTTGTTTTCACTTTCGTCGGGCAACGACCCCGCTAACAGCAACAGCTGGCTGTGTAGAATCTGGTCATGCCGTCAGTAAAGTATCAATACCAAACTAGCCTAAAACGCAAGCTTAGCAGTTCTCACCCTGAAGATCCGAAAGCTGCTGGACGCAAATCTCACAGGTCATTCACGAAACAGATACCGTAGTATGCTGCACGGTTGTTCGTGAGTCAAACACATTGAATCTCGGGGAAATTTCTAGATGTCAGACGCTAGACAGAACGGTCCTCCTGGCGTCTCATATAACTTTAGAAGAGATCTTTGGGACACTGAAACCGATTTTCTTCCGGGAAACTATTAAACTCTCCAGGCTTATCAATACTATCAGTCCAAGGCGATCGTCTGCCGATGAAGCTGTCTGCTAAGCCGGTGACACACTCATCCATAATAAATCTAAGAGGTTAGTGCTAGATGGAACAGATTGGGGGTTAAGTTAGCTGGACTTTTGTTTCTACTGCGTTATCGCCACAAACTTGCAACGTTGCACCCTAGTCGGCGTGTTTAGAACCGCTTACCAGGACTGAAGTTCGCAACTGCATTTCGGTTCTCAAATGTAATTGAACTGCTGATCCAGCTGATTTTGTGCTGGCACCTTTCAAAGAAGGTGAGGAAGCGTTATTAAGGTTTTGACTTGTTTGTTTCATTTGCAGTAAATGATTCAGTGGCCCTAGCTAACTTTTCACGTAGGTCATCGATTCTCGGGAGCAGATGAGCGTCCAAGTATGTGTAGCGGTTGCTTTTCTGGCTGTAATCAAATTCCATCCTCATGTAGTTGCCGTTGGTATTTGCGAACACGTGTCCTCCACAGTGCTCTTTTCAATTAGCTTTTGAACCTGTGATCAAATAAACAAATGGTCCGAATTTGAACGGCATCTTAAATTGGTGACAGTAGGTTTGCAGTCGAGTGTTAAGTGTTGAAACAACGATGGTGGCTCCACTCACTTCGCCGCTAACTCACAAACAAGAGATGGTAGTACATGTTCTGTGAACGAAATTTCGACATATCCGTATCGTTTGAGAAAGTCATTACCGAGTAACACATCGGCACACGATCCAAACAGCCGACGGCTTCATTTGGTTTGCACACCCAAATACCCATGGATGGGACTCGGCAAACAAGTAAGTGCTGTGACAATTTTATCGCGTGAGCCCACAACGTTCTTGTGATTCATGGATGTAACGGAAACGTGAATGTAGCTTTCGCAACTCCCACTGTGTTTGAGAACGTGAAGCAAGACAAGTGTGTTTGGAACTTCATCAGTTAGATCGCTGGGCGCGTCGGGTGCATTTATGAAACAAATTAATGAAGTGGTGATGACAGAAACATACTTGACAGCGGGTCGTGGGTCACAGACTTACTTCTTCACACGTTTAGCCTGTCACTTCCCTCAGGTGACATTTTGATTGGGGATGTCTACTGTAACGGCGGACGGTATCCGCTACCCGCAAAAGTACTGCCTCTGTTATTATTGAGTTACATGTTCCGTTTGGTTCATCGAAGCAACATCACAGAGTGGGTGTAATCCCGGGCTTATAAAATCGAAATTGCATGCGAAATATTTCTAGCAGCTTTAGCTACTCGAATACGGTCTGAAAGTCGAACATTTTGAACTCTATCACTCAGCCGGACGTGAATCACTTACGAACCGCTGTTAAGCACTTCACAAGTTCCATCGTCTCAATTGTGTACGATCGTTGCAGATTCGAAGCTGCAATGTTCCATGGGTCATCTGAAAGATGGAAGGTAGTTCCATTGGTTATTCTTTATAAAACACTGACCACTTTAATAAGGCTGCTGTTGGAACGGACGCAGAGATCATCTACGGATTGTTTCGTATGACAATCGAGGCGCACAACGGTGTTATTCGTTTTCGTTCTCGATTGAGTTTCAAAAATTAGGGAAGATGCACTCTTTAAGCGTAGTGCAGTGTAACGCGACGTTATACCTCGTGGCTGGTACCAGCTAGATGTTCGATTGAGTCTTTCTTCTCACAATAGGCGTTTGGCTCATGTTTTTCCGTGCTCCCTACTTTTTCAGGATTATCTTTGGAAGTCCCTCAGAAGAGCGCCGTCTCTTGGTATCTCCACGTCGCGCACATTTGGTTTCCTAACCTAGCGGACAATTGAAGTCAATACGAAGGTTTACTGTCAACATCTTCAAGACTTCCGGTTGCGCATCAAATGGGTGTACTTAATATCAATGTTGGTGTACTGGGGCATGTTGATTCAGGAAAAACTAGTCTCGCCAAAGCTTTGAGCACCGTGGCTAGTACAAGCGCTTTTGATAAAAATCCTCAGAGCAAAAAACGTGGAATAACCCTCGATTTGGGGTTTTCTTCTTTCATGGTAGACCATGACATACCCTCCAGAATTACTGAGAAATCTTATGACAGAGTGCAGTTTACTCTTGTTGATTGTCCTGGTCACGGATCCTTAATTCGGACCGTTTTGTGTGGTTCGTCCTATGTAATTGATTGCCCTCATTCTTTCCCATAGGCTCTCAGATTATCGATGTTATGCTCCTTGTGCTTGATGCCACTAAGGGTTTTCAAACTCAGACAGCGGAATGTTTAATCATTGGTGAGATTACATGCGCTCAGATGATTGTGGTTTTAAACAAATGTGATTTAATTAAAGAAGAATCCCGGGGCCCTTATATCGAAAAAGTAAGTTTGTTTCTTCCATTTTCCAGTTAATTCTCATTTTGCATCAGATGAAGAAACGTGTAGCCAAGACACTTGAACCGACAAAGTTTCGGAATTCCCCTATGACAGTTGTGTCTGCCGCTCCGGGTGGGATACAGGTAAATATTGCGCAAGTGCTTTAACTTACACAAACAAAGAATGTTTCCTACTTTGTCTCACTAAGTAATCGCTTACTACGGATGAAGTTTCGGAATGGGAACTTTTTAATGTTCGCCAATTTTTAAAATAAATACTAGGTGTTGCAGTTCACGAAGAATCTTCAGCTGGCGAGTTTGGTCGTCCCTGTTGTTTCTTTTAGCCTGGTTTTCGTGTAATGTTTCACGCGCAAAAATGACTGTTTATCACTATCACAATAATAGGCTTGTTTCATAACCCGCCCGAGCAACGTAGAGCATCTGTTTGCATGAATTAGACGGGACAATGAAACCCACAAAGAGATCGATGTGGAATCATTCTCATTTGCAAGTTATTTGTTTGTTTACAAGACAATGTCTCTTTGAGGTTGGATGTTCGGTTTTAACCGGGAGCTTTTGTGGATTAATTCTCGTTTACCCCTTTCGTTTCTTTGCTCCGTAATCCATCCCCAGCATATATGCCAAACAATTGTACATCCTTGCTAACCATTATAACGATTTGGAGTTACTATTTCTACACATGGAATTTGGTGTCAGTTTTAGATGGTTCAAACCACTAAATAGTGCATCGTATTTTCGTTCAACAGTCACTTCATTTTTCGTGTTCGAGAGCTCCGACTTACAAATTTTATACTGCATCTTAACTGATTCGCACTTTTGATTTTGGTTTTAGGTTGAATTTGATTCGGATTGCAGAAAAGGTTGTAACGAAGATATCAAGTCGTTAATCCGCTTGCTCCTTGACACAGTGTCTGATCCTACTGAACGACGTCAAGAAGTCAGAGAACGTGATTTTCTGTTTGCCGTGGATCACTGTTTCACAGTTACTGGTCAGGGCACTGTACTGACAGGCACTGTACTCTCTGGAACGGTTCGAGTCGGAGAGGTATGCCGTTCAGGTTGAATTCTTTCTCAGTAGTCTCCTTGACGTGCAAAGTTAATCATTATTGGGCATCCGTTGTAACATGGATGAAGAGACTGTAATGAACGTAAACACTATTTCTCACTCTCGAAGTATGCCCGCATTCTCTGTTAAAAGTACGGCTCCAGTTTTGTTGTCGTCCCTTACTATATTATATATATATATATATATAAAATCGTCATTGAGAGCTGCTGTTAGTTTCAGCTCACGAGTCGTTGTTTACCACTTTCACCGTGCTACTCATTAGCGTTAGCGTGCATTGTACAACACAAATAAACCGCTGAACTCGACTAGGGCCAGTCCAAGCTATTTTTAGACCTAAGCTAATTGACAGTCTACGTTTGCACTGCGACAAGCATCATTGTCTTGCACAAGTTGTGGTCAGGTTCCTTTGAGTGTCACCACACTATCTGTTTTGCTTTCTTGTTACGCAAGCTTTGTAGACCAACGTTGTTTTGTTTATAATGGAACTTGAAAAGACATATCCGCTAGGTCCTTAATTCTAACGGTTAAGGTTGGGTTGTTTTGAATATCCGCTTGTGGCCCTGCACGTTCATCTTCTACCAGGTTGTGCTCAAGTTCGTTTTCAAGAAGCTTTTCGATTGCTGTATCTTTAGACCTGCTGCACATGAGCCGAAAAACATCTCTCCTAAATCAGGTTATCTGGACCAATACTAGGAGAATACCACCACCCAACAGAGCAAACTAATGGCTCCCGCCAAACGTGTTAACCAATTTAGCAATGTAGACACAGTAATCTGAATGCAAATCAACTATACCGAAGTTTAGATTACTGTGTGAACGTTCTTATTTTTCATGTAACGCCACATACTGGGACCGAGTATGTCAGTGCTAGTCGCTGAACATGGAACGCTGCGTGTGTGTTCACATGCCGACAGCTGGTCAACATTAAACAATGACCGACATCGTTTTCGGTTTCAGTTGCTTCGATAGTGATTTCACTAAATTAGGACAGTCATGTATCAATATTAGTTATATGCCGTAAATAAGTGACGAATAAACCCTGTTTAACCAGACCGTGTTTTGTAACCGTACTGGACAAAATCGTGTACGAATGCTCAGTGCATTTAACCTTTGGATGAAATGCCATTTTTATTATCTGTTCAAGTAACGTTAGCTGGCAAATTTCTTCTCGACGCGCCAGGTTACTACTAACATCGGTACCGGCAAACCGGAGTCGGTTGAAGTTTGAAGAAAGAGAGTGGAATCAGGCTTTTCCAATTTGGTTGGTACTGCCACAGATTCATGAGTGACTCATTAAGTGACTCCATCCAACACAGCTTGCTAACCGTGTCACACAGTTAGTAACTCGTTCACAAACGTGACATCGCCAATATATACATTTTCCTTGAGAATGCTGCGCTTCAAGATGCCGTTGCCGCTGCTGGTGGTCCACGAAATAACATTAATTAGTACGAACGTGTAAACTAAATGACTGAACAATAAACTAGCAGTGGAAGTTTGTCAGAGCCAACAATATTGCACTTGTATGCTCGTCCTTGGCTGCGAGTTTGCAGCGACTCCGATGATCGCGCACTCTCTGGTTCAGTTGACACCTTCCAACCTCGCTCAAAAGGCATGGCTTGTGGACACGTCATCGACAATCTATGTTTCGATTTCTTCCAAACATTAGCAACCATACTGATCAACATACACGGCTAAGCAGACGTTCTGTCGGCACACAAAATAAATGGCGTGACCAGTTTGGACTGTATCTCCATCACCTCAGTTAGTGGTCGTGAAGTTGAAGATGTTCTAAACGCACGTCAATGGACTGTCTGATTGCTTACGTAGCTGACCCATTTGGTACAGACTAACTAATGAAGATAACATTGATTAAATACCGAGAGCCTGTGTACATCTTCTGCACGAGTGGACCAGACTTCTAATCCTTAGAACAAAAGTGGGCGCATTCACGCACTGTAAGCCCTCCCGTTCATCAATGGTCAAACGTATTCGCGACTCCCCAACTGACATGTAACTTCATTATCCTCAGAAATATTTTAAGCCGGTAATATGACATGGCCACGGCAGTTGAAACGAGGAATATTTCCGAGCTACATTCGTGTAACAACAAAGATGGACTGAGTGGCAATCTAATCTTGTACATCTTGGATAGACTAACTGTTTCACTTAAGCGGTTTAACGCGGTATCGTCTACATACTCAGTATAAGTCTGCTTACCACCTGGATGATGGTCTACTCCGAGATTCTCGAAATCGCTGTAGGTTATTTCCGGTGTTTAGTTGATCACATAGTTAAATAGTGCCGAACTGCTTGAGCTGACTACCCATCACATTGTTGCGCCTGCAAACTTTGGTTACCACAACTTTGTGCCTGAGCCACATGATCGTATATAGACACGATGAACATGGTGTTAAATCTGAGTACATTACGGCCTCTTGCCGTGGAAAAGTAGTGATGGCATTGATTGAGTTATTATCTCGCTGCTTCTTTGCTTGTTTTTCCAAATCAGCCTACAAGTTGTTGGTCAGCTTTTAATCTCGAAATTATTGTTCATTTTAGAATTCCTTGTGATACAGTTACGTGGTAATTGCTGTTCTTATTTCTTCCACTTTTTCTGCTCATACCATAAAGGCCATCGAATTACCGTATCAGAAGATACAGCGTAAAATCAAGTCAATCCAGATGTTCCGCCTGCCAGTCAGTTCGATCGGACCGGTGAGTTAGTTGGTCAACTATGTTGGAGTTTACCGATAAAAACTGCACTGCTGATCAAAATGGCACCTCTCTAATCTGTGAGCATAAGTGAGGATTGTTTTGCGCGTGGCGTTGCTCTCAGAAGGAGGTGCGGTTTATACCGTTTCGTGCCGCGTCGTCCACTACTGCGTTGTGAAGTTATCCTCTGCACTTTACGTTTTTCTTCTATATAGGATGCAGACTCGATTACTAGGTATATTTGAAGAATGAAGCCAGAAAGGCTATGTTGTACGATTTATGCCATGACAGATTTCACCGAATAAATATCAACCTAATTTGATGGACGACTAAATCGGAGGCTCGAACATTCCAACGCGACGAGAAAGTATGTTCAAAAGCCCACTGCCAATAGATTGCAGACAAAACGAGCAACCGGAAGAGCCATCACGCAACAAAATCGGACGAACAGACGGGCAGTGCGAAGCAAAAAACCCACGACAGAAGATGTCAGCCACATACATAAACCAGGTAGAAATGCACACCTCGTGTGGGCAGAAACCGCCCCTGTGTTGTGAACTAGAATTCTGGTTCATAAACTCGAGCGCACACGTGGCGTAAGAACGGGCGAGTTGGACAACACAGATCGTGCTTTACCAAACGATTTTTTGCCCATTGACGAACTAAAACGCCGGTTGTATCTGTGCACTCTGAATATTAGTTTCCTACTTCAAGACAAAACCCACTGACAAACAGATACAGTAGCTGTGGGAAGCTCCCTAAGTCCTGGTCTAGCTGATATTTTTGTATCTGAGATAAAAAAATCGAGCCTCCAGTGTTCTAGGTGAATTCCCACCATACCGGAGATACGTAGATGGCATGCTGGTTGCTGCGAACAACCAACAGCAAGTATTGACGATGTTAAGCATGATGAGCACTTTACACAACAATATTAGCATGAACCCAAATAAAGAACACGAAAATTAGCTATCGTTTTCTAAAGCACTCATGGTTAGAAGGTGTGATCAGACAGCCCAACGGTCAATGTTTCGTAAGGACAGGCGGACCGATCACTGCACTCCAACAGTTCCGTGCCGACTAATTATGAACGTGGCCTAGTCTGAACACTTTTCGAGTGGACTAGATGCATTTGTTCCGCGGACATGCTGGAAATTGAACTGAATAATCTATAGGATGTGCTAATGAAAAACTGTTATCCCTCTCGGTTTAGTAGGAAAATTTGTTAACCAGCTCGAAAGGAACAGGTGAAGTTAGACATTCCCAAAGGTGATGACGTGAGCTTACTACCACAACCGTATTCAGACAGCTTTCAAGCGAGTCTTTAATGCTGACCAATTGATTGTATCTCGATTACAAAACCCTTGAAGAAGGCCACTCAAGATGGTAGAGTGTCACCTAGAGTACACTACCTGCATAGAGTATTACAACTTGCTGGTAACGTCGTTGGATTATTCTCAATCTATGCAGGGTCATCTACAGACCACCGACTCACGCCTTTCTCGATATGCCGAGGTGGTTGCCCTCAGAAGGAAACAGGCTCGTTCTTGTGCATTCAGAAGGAACGGCAATAATAGGGTTTGTGCACCAATAAACGACTGACATTCTATTGTAACTTACCTTGCGGTTTGGTTTTGATTTGATAAGATTTAATAACCGGTAGCAAGCACCCGTAAAATTGCAGAATAATCTTTCATGGCATAAATCGTGCAACATGGCGTTCTTGATTTCAATTTTCAAATTAATAAATGCTGTGCTACAAAATTTCCTCAACGACGATTACACAGGGTCCACAAATAAGGAAGAAACGTTCGCTATTATTGGTGGGGTTATGAATAATGTGGGCACGAGGTAGTAGGGCGTTCAGTGTTAATGCATCTTGAACATCCAGTGCCGCTTGAACAAACTGATTATTCCCTATACAAAATAGGATACTACTTTCGATAGCCAGTGTATGAATCAAAAACTGGAATAAATATACATCAGAGACAGTTGGTAAAGCCACCCCGAACTCTTATGGAATATTGGGCACTAATTGGATCATCCACCGTTGCCTGCGATGGTAGAACTTATGAAGTTTATCTGGAAATCAGGCTAATATTTAGGATAGCACAGAAACGTTTAATTTCCGAGACGATAATTGCGCCAACTAGCACTGGCGGTTGCGAATTGTCGGTTACCTGGTGGCCAGTGTCGGATCTATCTAGTTGACTTACGTCCGTGGCTGGATGTGTTGAATACTCAAATGACCGAGCGGCTTCTATTTTGTGTTGACGGTTATAACCCCTTCCCTATCTGAAACACTCACTCTAGAACTAACCCATCCAACTGATTTTATCGGCTCCACTTCTGTCGTTATCTCCAGATCCCCTCATTCTAGCAAAGTCAGTAACTATATCCTGGTGTGGTTCTCTCCTCGCCTCCGATTTTGCACATAGCTTAATTGATCTGAAGAAGCTTTTGAGTCAGGAACACACCGTTACCAATTTTGCAATCAATCAATGCGTACTTGTGTCCGCTAGAGTAAACTTTCAGTGTTTTCCTGTTGGCTAATCGCATGACTCCACCAGTCATAGGCGTGTCAAATCGTAATAGGCTTTGGGAGCCTGTTGGTTGGGGGTAGTGTGCTTACTTTACCGGATGTGGTAAACGTGTGGGGTGCTCTTCTATTGTTCGGAAAGATGTAGCCGTCCAACTTATTCATCTGCCACAACAAGTGAATTGATTACCCATTCATACATTTTTTCCCTAACTGTTTTTATGAGAATTGCTAACTTGCTTCCTCAGGCGTTCCATCAACAGTCTAACTACGATACAAATGTCTGAACAGTAGCTGCTATGACGAGACTAGGCAAATGAGTGGTCTGATCGAGGTAGTGGGCTTATCTCGAGCGTTATTCAGGCTGTAAAACCATAGTTGCGTAAGGCCGACAAGAGTGTTTGTCACCACAATGCGTGATAAAGGTTACCTAATGAATGTAATTGTCTGTCATATTTGCTAACTCAGTCGCGTCATTAGTCCCAGTGCTTGCACCGTGCACTGTTTACCCAAAATAACGTCCCTGCTTATTCTTTTAATATAACAATCACGTCTCACACAGTCCGCGCTATGCCCTCAAAAGATTAGTTTGTAACTTTTTGTGATTACCATCAGATCACTTGCCTCAGTGACCATGTGATAGCCGATTTCTCCTTACTGTTTAAGTGGTTCCCAATAGAAAATGTGTTTTGTCTCATGAGTTGCCGAGTACAGGTCAGCCAGGGTAGATTTCTAATGTTCCGGTGTTGGGTGGCTGTATGCCTCGACCAGTGTTGGACTTGTTCAATGATAGTTGAATGTACTGATTGCAGAGTCCAACTCACCATTTTTGTTCTGTGTAGTCCTACTAGTTGCATTCTTTACACGGTAAGTATGTTGCATGATTTCTGCATCTTGTAGCCACTCTAGTGGCTAACCACAGGTAATGAATGACTGCAAAAATTTCCATTTGGTCATATGTTGACCCGATTCTGGTAATTCTTCACGGTTGAATCGATCGCTATTAACTTACATAGCTCAGTACTCGTTTTTAAGGTGCATTTATGTAAAACCCTTGACACCTTCCATTATTGACGTCAAGCACTCCAGAGCGTGTGTGTTGTTGAAAGCTATGGGGTTTTCGTTGGTTTCATTCGAAAGCCAGTGGTTAATCTAAATTTCCACAGTTTTTGCACTTCTAATGTACACTATTAAGATATTCACTTTTTCTTCCTTCGCAACAGTCCGTATTGCTGGTACAATATACCTGTCACTAAATAACATCCAAATAAGTAGCGTGGTAAATTTGTTGATTCAAAAGGTGGCCGATTATTTTACCGCTCAATTTGTCAGTAGTGTGGGGTACCGCGCAGCACGACTCCTACACTCGGAAACTAGAGAGCAGACCTTAACGTCAGGAAGGCGATGAATCAGAAGCGACTGTTGGAACCGTGATTATGCACTATGGGGAACGTGTCCTCAAGGCAAATGACAATGCACTACTACCCAGTATGTGCGGATACACGTCAGCCGTACAGATGAGTGTACTCTTTCGTTCTATATTTTCACATACCTTATAATAAGTGTCTTGCAATAAACAATTTCGCAAGCCAAGCGTCTTTAATGGTCACAGTAATTGGTGTCGTGAAGGATGCGACGATAGATACCCTGGCCACAGCCGTTCGAAGGTGGAGACTTTCGGGCGTTCGTGAGTGACTTCTAGGTTGTGATCAAGATGGTCAGAGTCCACACCTACCATGAGAAGCTGACTGCTCTGTGAACACTGATGAAGAGCAGTGTTAATGGGTGCTGAATGCAGCGCGGGAGACCCTGCGAAGATCGAATGGGCAGTTTCGAGAAAACGAAGAGACATTTCTGTTGACTGGTCAACAACGTTTTTGAACGCTATGTTCGATCTCCAACAGTTAAAAGAATTCGCGTGGCGACCTTATACCGACGTGATCACTAACCATGAAGGCCTTAACTGAAGAGCTTCTCAGAGTTGATACACACCACCATCTATTCGTACCGCTTTCGAATTCATACTAAGCGTTAATGTTTTAGCGTTTAATAGCCTTTCCCCTTATATATATTTTCTGATCTTATGGAGGAAACGTTGTGTTTGATAGTGGAATAATCCGGCACACAGCAACTCCTTTATACGTTTAACATTATTTATCGACTTGTTTGGCTCAACATGCATGCTACCACTATTGTTTGAGACGAGCCTGTTTCCCCAACAGCGTGTTGAGTAGTCCTTCGTTTCCAAACTTCACGCTTAACGAATTTTCCCTTCATAGTATCTTGCAATTTTCATTCACCTGTCCGTTTAGGTGTAAACGAGCTC
The DNA here is from genome assembly GCA_008508345.1 of Paragonimus westermani. Lineage (NCBI taxonomy): Eukaryota > Metazoa > Platyhelminthes > Trematoda > Plagiorchiida > Troglotrematidae > Paragonimus > Paragonimus westermani. Next base: position 255,658 of record QNGE01000166.1, on the reverse strand, counting down.
CACCAGTTTTCACGAAGTTGCGATCAAACGCGCATTGTTCTCCGGTCAGTTGTTTTTTGTTTGAAGTCGTGCACCAGTAGAAGGAGAACAAAGTTCTTCTGTCACGAAATCGTCGGAGGGACTGCTGGAGCATCCCTAGATGTCGGTGGTCCCTTCTAGGGGGACATTTTTTTCGACGCTGCCGTGCAATCAGAGAATGTTCCTCTACTCGAACCAATTGACGTCCTCCGCAACAATTAGCACCCTGCTTCCGGAGTTAACCTATTTACTAAATTGTCGGCGCACTAAACGCGTCTTCAACATGACGGTATGCTTACTTAATGAAGGCGTTGACTGTTCGTTTTCAAAACAAAATTCAAGGATTTTGATTGGATTTTATTGATTTCTAAGGTTGTCTCCGTGCGATCCGAAAGGAAGGAGTAACAGACTGCCCCGTCACGGGGATACCGGTAGAACTGATGGCCGATTGGACAAGAGCGTCGGCCCGTAATACGAGGGGTGGTCGGTTCACTCCCTCATTCGAACTGTTTCTCCCTGGTGAATCCAAACAAAGACCAAACTTTTAATGGACTGTAAGCTTGAAGGTGTGCATCAAGAAACATTACAAGGGACAAACCGTATTGGAAAATAGAGGCTATTTACTATTCAGACACCGGCGTCTAATATGTCCCAGCTGCACATTTGTCAGTGGTTTGCTGCTGGATTGTTGACCCTTCCGTAAAAATTGTTACGTGCGCCATTTTGTTTCTCAAGCCAAATGCACAGCGGTCGTGCACACGACTGGGATTGTATTTGAAGTAGCGTTCCAGTGTGTGTGTTTGCACAAATTGTCCATTTAAATTTGTCGGCTTGACGCATCTGATAACATGTCGTATTGTTCCAGCGTAAATCCTGATTGAATCGCTTCCAATTGATTGTTCACGCGATCACTTCCTCCACCGTAGATCGTCTGTTAGTGTCTTCCTTCTTGCGTTCATCAACTTTCATTGAAACAGGGCGATCGGGCCGGTATATGTGTTCCCCAACTGGACCCAGGGCTCCTTGAGCGCGGACTCGTGGGATCTCCTTCCGGAGGAAACCTTTCGCCTTGCCACGCTTGTATTCTTGGAGAAGTTCGGCGAATACCCTATTTCAAAAGTGCAATCGCAAGCAAGTCTCGTTTTCATGTTTTCGTTGGTCAGGACACTGCACTGGCTCGACTGACCTTTTTCGGAACCACAACTAAGAATGCTGGGGAAGATGGTGTGAACACCACAGTGTTCAGTTTGAATTCTCAAACCGCTTATGAATACATGGAGGAGTTATCATCAAGCGAAAAGGGTGGGTTTCACTTTTCTGTCTACAGGGCCTCCTCAAGGTTACACTTGTGTTCGGTTTTTTCCCAACAAGCCAGGCTTGGGGCAACCGATTACATGGAAGTGAAAATGCATTAGTTACACATATTGTGGTTGAACTTCATGACTTCTGTAACTCGAACACCAGTCACATCAACTAATTCATACAGTATCAGTGTTTTAACCTGTCCCAACATAGGTCGTCAGTACGCGTTGCCTCTGAGTGTACTCTGCTTTGTGCCTCCCATTCCGGGACCAGAACGTACAGACTAGCACAATAACAGGCATAGGTAATCCAGCAACCAATGTGTTTGAACACCGAACGGTGAGTCGAATGATCGATCACTGGGATGGATGAAAGTAGTTACAACAATTCGAGCCTACTCGTAGCAGATTCACCCTTCCTAGCTCATCTATATACAACTGATCTTGTCGCACTTACTGTGACGTTCGTGAGGTTGCCATTTTTATTTGGACCTAGTGTGCTTGAAGTTACGTGTCCTAGGCATTTCCACGTTACCAGCAGATGAATCATCCTATCGCGATCACTCAGTTGAAGGAGGTCAAGAGGCGGATGCACCGAGTGACTTGCGCTGAAGCGTATTGTGATATCAGAAGCTCGCTAGATAGATGTCTCGTCTGTTCTTTTCAACGAAATGTCTCGAGGCAGGTATCAGAACGGAAAACACTTTCGCACGGTTCGAGGAACCGAAGAAGTGCCTCATAATGGGTGCTTATCAACAGTTATTCCCGCCCTCAAAAGAGTGTCCAAAGCCTGTGTGACAACCATAGAGGTGTCACTTTTGTCTACATCGCGAGTGACTTGTCGCATTGACTCACCGAACCCATGGAAAGGTAGAGACATGTAGGACAGGCAGTTAGGGTTATATATTAATCACATTTTTACCTCTCGACGAGTTCTTAAGCATCACCACCCTCATGGACAATCAACAATCGTAGTACTTCTTTTTACTTGAAGGCGGTCTTTGATTTGATTGCCGTTACCGTTCTCTGAATTAGTCTCTATTGTAGAAGCATCCCAGAGTAATACGTTATTCTGTTATGGTCGTTTTGTGTTCATTTTGCAACTATGGTGAAAGTTCACGGGTGGCCGGCTGCCTTTGGTGTTTATTTTAGGATCTAAACCATCGCCTCAAGGTGTCGATTTGCTTCATTCATGGTTGTCGAAACTAATTCTTCTTCTTCTTCTACTATTACTACTACTGGTGATGATGATGATTAAGTTCCTGAACGTGGTCAAACATGAAAGGCACCACGGGTCATTCACCACCGACTGTTTTATTTGCAAAGTCATAGCGAATGTTCGACCGTTCCGGACACGATTCTCATTTTTCTAAATTTCCAACCGAGTAGGCCAAAAAGAAAGCTTGATGAACGAGTTTGCAGTCTACAAATCACGAGTGATGCTGATGAAAAATGGATGGCAAACCACATTTGAGGAATGCTTTACGAACTCTGCCTGGTTGACCGAAATCCAGCCAGTAATTTTGTACAGATAGCCTCTTTTGGATGCATTGTATCTCAGTTTGATCCCCACTTTTTGGATTTGTCTACCTTCCTACCGAAGTTTTTCCCTGTATTAAGCGAACTGAAATGATGTGATTGGCATTGCTCTACTTAGCTCCTCTGCTGAAATCATGCAGACCATGTGGAATGGGGTGAATTACCGGACTGGCCAATTTGCATTTAGAAATAACTCATCCTAATACTGAGTTTAACATGTTTTTGTGGGCTTTGGGCTGTTCCATCCTTTTATGTTAACTAATTGTGCATCTGCTTGAATTCCACGCTATCTCTTCGAAACATACGTTTAAACAAGTTTATGGGACAACTTGATTGAAGCCATGTAGCTTTTCCGACTATCCAGTACGCATTCGCAAACATGGTACGGTGTACTGTTGTTATGTTATTCGTAAGCTCTGTATGGAAGCAGAAACATCGAACCTGACAGTTGTTCTTCCTGGTTTTGTGCACGTCCGCTGGAAGCAGGGTTGATAGCCTTGTTGCTTGTAACCAGTTATGTTATTTTTGAGTAACTTGTAGGCTGTTGGTTACTTCGTTCATTGGTAGCCTTTCCATTCTGACACACAAGCTTCACTAGATCAGGTAAACCAGTTACACATTTGCTAGTATTCATGCCAGATTAAGTATAGACAACTAATTGAATCTGAAGATAGGTCGTGGGTCCAGTGTACACAGACAGTGGCTCATTAATAGGTTCGAATTGCCAATTACTGTGGATCGGGAACATGTGGAAATTGAATTGTATGCTGGACAACTGGATATCTCGAAGACAGAGCATTCGTGCAGCGACATCGTGAGGAATATTTATACATTTAACCCAATCTCTTCTGTGTCGTGTTTGAATGCACTTCAGTTGTGCACAGGGAACTAACACAATGGGCCTTCCAGACAGGTCATTTGTATGTTCGACTCTCTTACCTCGTTTGTATCTACGACCGCTGTTGTTCTATGATAGGCATTTTCCAGAAATATTTACATTCGTACGTGGATCCACTTTCCATGTGTGACTGCGATGGAACATAACGGCGCATCCATTTGTCCCAAGTCACACGTTTTCACAAACGTGACATCCCCCATCTTAGCATGGATTGCACCATTTTGTTCAGTTTACTTCTATTCTATGAGTAGCATAATTAAAAACGAAAATGAAAATTAACGATAATTAGGCATGCACAATAGGCTCCGATGCGCACGCCTGTTTAATATGACACAAATTCTTTAAAAATACTCGGTTTTACCGCCCCCGATCCCATGCTGTACATTTCCTACTTGTTCATGATTCTTGAATGATACTTCGGAAAGTAGCATGTCTTAAAAGTACTCAGTTCCATTAGTGACCTCCATATTTTCAATACCGATTTACTTCGTGACTCGGATGTAGACGTGATGTTGTCACCGTTCAGATAGGTCAGTCTTATTTGCAAGAACTCACTCATTGTTTATTCACTTTATACTATCGTACCGAGTATATGATGAACCACTCATAACATTCTTGGGTGGTAAGTTATCAAAAGTGAAATCACCACTCGCCACCCTTGAAAAATTGCTGTGTCGGTTACTTTCGAGTGTATTCGGATGAACAGAAAGTCCGCATCTCACTAACAGCACAATATACGTCAATTCTGACATTGGATTCGTGTTTTTAAGTCTGAGTTTATCTTACCCTTACCCTCCCTCTGGTCGTCGAATCGAAGCTGGAGGTTGATCTGCGTAGGTTTCGTTGCTGTGTTCGATCTATCCAGAGTTTAAGATACGGACAATGTAAAGGTGATTCGTGAATAATACTGAGTTTCGCTACAGGTTTCGTCTGTTGCGAACGGAATTTATGTAGATGTTGATTCTGGTGATCTTGGAATCAGTCAGTAACACATAGTCGGTAGACCATGGTTCACTGCCAAGTGCACAAGGCCGATCGATGTTTATGAAATGAGCACTCAACATCAGATGGGTAAACCACCGTTAATAAATCAACCCGTTCAGTTATCTGCAGGTGGGGGAAACGATGAAGACTGATTTAATACCTTACTAGATAGAATGCTGATAACTGGAATAAATGTTGCGAACCTCAACTATGACTCCACGTGGAAAAATCAACTGTACAAAACCATTGGGCAGTGTAATGCATACTGTCGGGTCAGCGCTGTTCAGTGGGACGAGTTTGGTTCAAAATTATGCGAGCATCGGATCGAAACTGGGGTCTATATATAAAACGAATGTCTCATTGAAGGTAGTTTAGTCATCACGCTAATGGGGGACAAGGTTGGGATGAGCTAACCAAGAGCGAGCTGCTTATTGGATAAGAGTAATGAACAAAGAGTCGCATTTCATGAGAAAACCGGCATAAACGTTTGGTATAAGTAACCGACAGATGAATTAACATCAACCACACAGCGTAAATGAAATTTGGAACAATTGGTTCCCCTGAGCAGTTTGAACGAAACAGTTAGAGCGCGAAGAGTGGTGGATGCAAGTATTTCGTATTGAGTCATCCATACCAAATGTAAAATGACGTGTATGAGTTTTTCGTAGCAAACAACTAGAGGAATGGGTAATCGATTAGCGGATTATAATATGTCATTAAGTCCAGAGGAGTGTCAATTTCACGAACAGTTGTTTCTGACTTCAGAGGGCTGGCTTGAGTCGATTGATTGCAACTGCTTCAACAAACCGTAAGAATTTTGGGTTAGAATGACGTAACAGGATTCTGAATGCACGAGATGACTTGAAAGCATGATCAATGGTCGACGTCTAGCGACTGAAGACACTGGCTGTTTACGCGTTCCAGCAACTGCCGTTTTGCGGTAACATGGAGCTCTGCACCCATTTAGGTCAATTTTCCGTCATTCTGGAGCTCAAGCATCTCTCGGTTCTGCCTATGTAACTTTTCCCTCAATTACGTATAATGTGGTAAACACAGTGTGAGGTAGCACCGATAGGCTGATCTCCTTTGCTTCAAAGACAGAAGTGATCACACGTTGTTCTTCCGCAAGGCTGTCGTGCGCACAGATTCGCCTTCCTCGTGTGAATAGAGTATTCAGTGGTGTTCGTTTGTGTTGGACCGGTGTGAGGCTGCTGAAGTTTAGGTATTGACCGGACCATGTGGATTTCTCATAGACAGTTCTTCCAACCGAGCCATCTTTCCGACGTCTTACGAGAATATCTAGAAATGGCTAGTAGTTGTTGACCTCAAATTCATAAGTAACCTTCAGGTTAGGATGACAACTGTTTAGACGTAGCATCAGGTTATAGGTCACCTGTTTAGATCGACTGAATACCAGTGTATCGTTGACGTAGCTCTTGTAATATGACAAGTTTCCTATCTCCATAGCTAACTGCTGCTCAATTTTTAACATAAAAAAGTCTGCTAAGATGGGGCTTAATTGACTTCCTTGTAGGTACTCTGTCTATTTGACGGTAGGACTGCTCGAATAAACGGAGACTAATATTATCAGTACCGAGGAGTAAAGTTAACAAGTATAGTCACTAGTTTTTCTCAACGAAAAGATATTTTCACAGGTTCATATGCAATCAAATGAAATAAGATGAAATTGTTCGTCAATTAAGAGGCCATTTTCTCAGAAGATAGCAATTTACAGTGTGAGTCCGGATGTGGGACAGATAAAATTGTGAAGTATAAAAGAAAACGTAGGGTAGGTCACATGGAACTATACAATGACGCACCGTCGTCTGCTTCTATTAAGGCAACGGAAAAAGTTACACATTTGTTGTAACGTTTAACGATTGTCCGTCCCAAATTGCACTGGTCTTATTGTGGTGGATTGTCAGGTCGGAGGTGCGAGTTTNAAACAGAGCAAATCAGTGTTGCTCCCGGATTCGCACCGTTTTGGATGACTTGTGTACTTTTATCCAATGACTTGCCTACGCTTGTCGCTGTTGCTCCCTATTGACGATCTTGTCATACTGGTTCAATAGGTTTTCAGTTAGCGTATTTGGGGACTGTGGTGTAACCTGCAAGTAACATCTTATTCGTCTTGGTATTGCACTGGGAAGCGGAAATCAGTGTATGCTCTGGAGTTTCGTGTTCTACTTTCGGGTGTTTAGTCGGGTTATAACAAGATATCATCCCATAGCAAAAAGTGCTCCATTCAGGAAAGGAACATACCTAGAAAACATTCATCTAGTCAGGTCAAGCGAAGTACCATTGGGGTCAGCCGTCTCGAAAGACTTGAGGAGCAGACCCCTGATCCGTCCCTCCCAGAGACCTACTGAAGGACGGACAAATCATAGTAACTACTTGTTCAAGCATTTCTTTGTGAAAGGCGTATACTAATTTGGCTGAAGTATAAAGTGTTATAAATGTGCTTCTTCAATTTTCCGGAGAAATCGATCATTCACAGACTTAAGTGTATTTCTCATTTTACTATTTCAGGCAGACCCGATCACTTGTTCTGGGTGTTGCTAGAATTTGAACGCCCTTTCATTTGCCCGCTGGGAAGTTTGGTAATCGGAGCCAAATTGGACAGCACCTCAACTACAGCCTGTCGACTGGCTTTCCACGGCAAAATTCAACTGCAAATGTCCGATCCGAACTATCGACAAACCCTACTTCCTCAATTGTTGGTGAGCAAGGATTGTTTGTCGTTATCTTTGTTCTCTCTCCTACGTGCGCAGCCCCAGCTTTTTGTGTTTATCTAAACACCAGTGTTAGTGAGTTGATTTGTTACAGGCTTCCTGCACGCACACTATATCACCTGGTGGTCGATAACATTGGCAGCACAACAGTAGATGTGTAAGCCCTGTAGACCGGGTAGAAACATAAAATATATGTTTAACACGCCATTTATTGTTGTGGTGCAGTTTACCTCTGATCCTGCAACTCGGATGTTGGCCAATGGTAGCAAACCAGTCTTTTGTCAAGATTGGCCTTCACCAATCGATACTTGACCGGAGAACCCAAATCATCCAGCCTTACAAACTTAATGGTATACACTTACGCAATCGATTCTAAACTTGGGCACTAGACCACCTGGTTCCATCAACGCCTACTGCTGACCGTTCGAATGAGAGGAGGAGGAGCTAAACCTCAACTTCCTAATTATCTTTATGCACCTTACTTGGAAGAGGTACCGACGACGAACCAGTATGTTTGTGGACGTTGTAAACAATCAAGTTTTCTAACCGTGTACCAGAATAGATCACACACACACACACACACAGGCGTTACACTCAGACTTCGTGGTAACCGTTTCTTAGTCATACCGTTGAACATACTATGATTCAAAAGTTCTGGTCCAGCCTCTCTCAAACATTGAGTACGTGGTCGGAGATGTTACGCGGTGGCAACGCCGGTACGGGTGTGTAAATTGGAAAACTCAAATCCTTCTGTGGTCTCTAGACGGATGTGACCGAGTGACCCCTTTTTGTCATTGATATTTCTGTCTACTTCTTCGGATGTGTTGCAGGTTTTCCGTCGCAAAACTCGGCGTGGTCAAATCGACCGTGTCCTAGACCCGCGCACCTGTGTGGTTCGTGGTTTGTTTAAGCGGGAAACGAATTGGGACATATTTGTCGGGCTACGAGCCCACATTTGCCAAAATGTGTACACAGACGCACAAGGTGATGATGAGCAAGCCGTTCAGGTGATCTTGAGCAGTGGTCGGATCGAATCAAGTTTCGGACAGAGCGGAAAATGTCGCCTTGCGTTGGATGGTAAGTTTGTTTGTTTTGTGTGCGTGTGTGTATTCTTTTCTGCTACCTTGGCGTGGTGATCAGGCTTGTACACTACATCGAGTTGGAGGGCTATACTGGCTAGGACTTTGGCCCTTCGAAATTCAGCCATATCAGACAGGTCAAGGGGGCAGCCAGACAAAAGAACGGCTAAGGTCATAGATTTATATGTCGCACTGTTGACCGCGTAGAAGTGCTTAGTCTGTGAGGCACGAGTCTGAGTATATAGTAGAACTAGTTGCGACACTGCTGCCTGCCAAGTACGGAAGAAGGGGATTGGAAGTGGTACTCTCAAACAAAGAGCACTTCCATGACCGCCGACATATGTTTCTGTACGGTCGGAAAATCCACACACTCCCAGGAGCTTGATACGTATTACAATACATTTACTGCGCACAACAGTGGTGAGACGTCGACGTCTTATTTACTGCGCCCCTTAGCTTTTTTAGCTCCTCATTGCCAAGTGGGCCAGACTTGTGAGTCATTGGCTCTAGATGGGGTCTCCCAAGAAGGTCCTGTATCCTTTCGTATTGCAATTCAAACTGTTGAGTTAGAGATTCAATCTGAGATCCCATATATCAGTCTGTGACATGCGCGTAAACACAAGAGGCTGTCCGCCAGGACATGGAATGTGCATACGCTGCTGAACGGATGCAGCATCGGGCGGCCGGAACGTCGAACCCCACTGATCATCGCTATGGAACTGAGCCGGTATGGCATTGAAGTATCAGCCTTGAACGACACAAGGCTTGCAGATTAAAGTAAGCTCAGGGAAGGAGGTGCTGAGTACACTTTCCACTAGATAGGTTACTCAGTAGACGGCACACGGGAGCACGGTATCTGTTTCGCAGTCACTGACTGCATCAATGCTTTGATGATAAGTGAATCGCCCAGCATCAGCCCTCGAATCCTGTCAATGCGCCTGCAACTTGGTCAACGTAAGTATGCCATATGTGCTAGTGTTTATGGTCCAGCTATGTGTCACTTTGATGACACAAGGGACCAATTCTGTGATCAGCTCTTTGCCACAATCCGTTCGGCGCCGGTGATTAACTAACTGTTTGTTCTAGTTGACTCCAACGCGCAAGTTGGCTGAGACTCAACGGCCTGACCTTGAATCTTCGGACCCCACGGCTTTGGTTGGCGGTTATCTGCTCTACTTGTGTGCTACTCACGCGTCGGCTATCACAAGCACCCGATTCCAACCGGATGCAACCGATATAATGACGTGGAATCATCCACAGAGTAATCATCACCAATTGCGTTTGGTTACGTGATCGTGTGGCAGCATGACTTCCGCGAACTATGTATCACATGAGTGATGCGCAGGACGAGATGTAGCAAAGGTCGTAGGCTGGTCAGGACCAAATTGTCTAGTTATGATTGCGTGCCTGTTTGTTGTAAATCATTCGGGCAACGGCAAAATCCGGACAAAGATTACTTTTCAACGTGCAGTTTCCGTTTGTCTGAAAGACGCCTCCAGACCCACTATCACGCGGGTATGTGGCATCAAATCAGGGTAAGTATCATGGAAGCAGCCATCCGAGTTGGTAGATATTCAGCGCCGGAAACGTTCGGACTGCTCGACGACAACAATACAGTAATCTAACTTGTTACGAGAAAAGACTGCAGCTGTTCCCCAAACACTGAAGTCAAAAGAAGTACGTTCTGGAGTGTTCGCCGACAATTCTGAGAAAGTGACCTGATGCAGGGCTACTCTGACTGCCGACAACACAAGGAGTTCTACGACTAACTGAAAACTCATTTTAGCCCATCCGTCTACGAAAACACCAATTGACGGGGACTCTGGCCTTTAGTACACTCAACTCGTCAAGGTTTTTGATCCCATGGGGCGTTGTGGACAGTCCACGGTTGGTTTGGATGTCTAGATGAGTTCGTCACTTTAATCGGAATGTTGCCTGTGGGCAGGAAGGCAAAGGTGCAATCGTGTGGATCGTCCTCTGAAAATTTTGACATTGTTACTAATGTGAAGCAGGGCTGTGTCCCCATCCCAACCTTGTTTAAGTTTTACTTGACCGCTATGCTAACAGTTCTTCAGAACTCGGAATCCATATTGAGACTGAATATCGCATGGGTGGTTGTTCGCTGAATGTTCGACGCTTCGGCGCCCCAAGCCGGCTACGTACCTCGACGATGCGCATGCTTTTGTTCGCAGACGGTAGTGCGATATTTATGCGTAATGAAAAAGAACTTCAACGACCGGCCACGGCTTTCGTGACAGGGGCATCTGCATTTGGTTTGGATGTCAACACAGGTAAGGCATTTCCTTCCGTTCAGCCTCCTGCGGGCAGAGGTCGTGTACGGACACCTAGAATCCGCTTCATCGGGGACATTGTGGATAGCTACATAGACTTCGGCTACTGGAGTAGCAATCTGTCGATGTGTCTGTCCGCGGACCCTCAGTTACGAGCTAGTATGGCGAGGATCCATGACGCTTCCAGACGTCTTGAGAGGCATGTCTGGAAGAGCCTGTTACTAAGCTAGTTCCTTGCTCTTTGGTTAATACACCCATAGTTTCCTCAGCATTATGCTAACACAATTCAGAAGTCGTAAGGAAAAAATAGTGTATCTCCTAGCAAACGTTATTTGGTGTTTTACTCACCGTACAAGCAGACTTCATTGCAAGGCGGACATGAGAGAAACTTTAGCACAACCGCACGCCAGCAACGGGAAAGGACGAGTGCCAACGGAAACTCCAGTTGACCTTCAGAAGTCGGGCAAGCGTCGGACTGGTTAGGCGGCGTACCCAACGGCAATGGCTGGAACATTGTAGTCTACAGTAGTGAAGATGGCGCAGATTCATTATACAACCACGAGTAGGGCTGCAGTACCAGCACCCACGCCAGCACATCAAATTTGATGTTGCTGGTTTGTGGTGAATTTGCATTCACAAGATAGTGTGAACAGGTGCGGTGGTAGTAGTAAGACAATTCTCACATCACATGGAGTTTAGGATTTTAGGAACGTCGACGGTGATCTCACAGCAAACCACAACCTGAAGATGAACACTTACCTGCTTCTCTACCGCTCACTGATATTTTCTACGCTACTATACAACTGTATCAACGGAATGTGCAGTATTTGAGCCGCTTCCGCCTTTACTGTCTAAGACGCATCTTTGGTACTCGGTAGTCGGGCGATTCCAAACCATGAGGTATTCCGGCGAGTGGTCAGTTAGCTCTGTTAGCCAGGTCACGTTCGTAGGGTAGACGATGAACGGATTCCAAAGCAGCTGTTGAACAGGAGAGTGAAAGCATGGAAGCGAAATTCTGGTGATGGATAACTGAGATACCACGACGTTAGCCAAATAAATCTTCCGTATTGCAGTGCCTATCCTAGGTCATAGGAGGATGCAATTTTGAACTGAACTGTCTGGAAGAATGAAATCCGGACGAGCGTTCGAAGTTTCACTGGGCGACGGCTTCACCGCCATGTATTGAAGCAGGTGGTTTGCAAATGAATTGAAGGTACTGTAAGCCGTGATAACGTGACTGTATCGCATTGTGATGAATGCCATCGCGAATACGCTGACCATCTCGGATTAATAGGGTATCAACTTACTCATAGTACACCATCAGTGAAGAGACGACGAGTACGTTAGACTCAAGTAGGTTATTCAGTTAATTCTTTTTTTGTCCGTATCCCCATCGTTTGTTAAACAACCCGTTTTTTAAACAACTCTAAGTTTCTGTTTTTCTTCTTCATGTCCAGAGTGTAATAATGTTTACTCCTATATTAAACTACTTCTTACCCTACATTTTCAATGGTTTTTTTTACCACTGACGTTCTTAGTTTTCCCCTCGAAAGATGAGGTTTTCACTTTCATACTAGCCTGCCAGCTGGTTAACTAGCACTGACCGATTGGGCACAAAATCCTCCGTTCACATGTCACCTGGTGTTAATCCTTTTGGTTTACAGTGGGCACGTGTTGTGTGAGTGTAACCACAAGTGACGCAGCGCAGGCCACTTGTGATGAGCGTTATGCGGAGATGTCCTTTAACTCCGGTCTATGTGACAGGCTAATCCGAAATGGATATTGTCGACTGTGTGTGTGGTTGTCTGCTACATGAATCCCGAACTCCGTTTATATCGTGGTCCCGTTTGTAGAGGCTTATTTCAGCAGCTGTCGATTTTGGCCTCAGATACGATGCAAATTCATCTTCGAAGTGTAGTGTTGTTTCAAACTTGAACCAGCTTCGACCTACTGTTCTACATCTTAGGTAGGCAGCTTCAAATCCAACCGCTTCGCTTAACCCGTTTTACGGTGTCACTGGAGAAGGCATGTGGTACATCTGCCATTTTCCATTATCTGTGGTTTCGCAAAAATATGTGGGTGCTCGCAACACGTGTTGATCACATCCTCTGAGTCATCCGCCTCTGTATAAACTCTCTGCATTCGACTACGGTTATCTCAGACACCTAATCCACATTGAATGGACTGACCATATGAGCAACGCGACAGCCCATTGAAGCATATATGGGTAGTTTTCAAGTCCGCGAGCGATAACAGAAAAGTCGAAAACGCACAGTCCGTACTAATTGGGTCACTCACTCTTGCCGGCCGAAAGTCTGTCTCGTTATTATTTGTTGCGGTTACATATGATTTGATCAAGTCTCGAAACGGCAGACGATAACATGGTCAGTACACTTGATGGCTCCAAAAAGTTCGCTTGAGAGACGTCGCTTATGAAAGTGTTGATCACGTGATCATCTATATCCGTGAATGTCATAGCCATGTTGCCACTAATACGAGTGAGTTGAAACTAGGATTAAATTTATCACAACAAAATGTTTATGCCGAAGTGAACGTAGATGACTATTGGCCAATGCAAAACAGCCGTTCAGTGATTAGCTTTTACATCGAGGAGAGTAGCCATGAGGTCAAAACGTAGAAACGTTGCCTGATTCTCACTATGCGGATATTGATTGTCGGATTCGCACTAGTACTTATTCTGAATCTTGCTTTTTTTTCGTTCTCCCTTATCTACTCGTTCAGGTCAGTCGAAGTATGTTGACAACGTACACCACACGTCACTCTCCTAGCTTGTGTTGTAGACAAAAACTGTTCATTGTGTATTGTGCTGACAGCATCTGTCTTAAACGGAATGTCAAACACGTACATCACAGCGCCTGTCTCGTCCACTAACACACCTCCTGGTTTGTGTATCGTGCAGCACCCGTCAGTTGACATTTTTATCTAACCACGGTTCCGATTTCAGATCACATCTGACCACGATGCTATTAAAGCTCACTATCGATGCAGCCGTATACCTTAGTAATTTCCAGATTAGCTTGCTCGTGTTTTCTAAATGAGACCATTATATTACAATATTAGTGATCACAGTTTCGTGAACAAAATGGGCCTGGTTGTCGTCAATATTGCGCGCATTCTTTTTTAATTTTCGGATATAGTCAACCTCTCTCTGTATTGCTTTCCAGATGAACTGCCTGATGATATTGTCAATCAGTTCAGTCGAAAACCAGGCAGAAAAGGTCAAGATCAATCGACAAACCGAAATATTGACCGACCAAATCTAAGTGTGATTTTGGAATTCAAGCGCTACTTATTCGATGTAAAACGGCGGCTTGTACAGTGAGGAAAACGGACCGACCTACTGTTGTCATTCCTTTCTCATTATTTAATGTCCGATCTTGACTCGATGTGCCAAAGTAATATCTTGAAAATAAAAGTTTTCTATCTGCATTTCACGGCGCTCTGTGCTTTTTCATACAAAAATTGATGGTTTCCGGAACTTTAATTGTTGGTCATTGGCCACTAAAAGTATAGTTGGGAACTGACATCGTACCATAGGTAGTTGCTGCACCGATCGGTAATCACACAGTCTCGAATTTGAACCGCGGTTACTGCGACTAACTCGGTCTAATAAAAAACAGCTTTTTTAAAGGACTACAAATGACAATTTACCTCCGGAGTTATTCGAATGTCGATTGGCAAAAACCCACGGGGTGGAAACAATATCAATTCTAATGACACGCATAACTGAGTACGTAGTTTACAACATTTGTCTTGCGGAGGTTCCCAAATATGCTTGGTTTATTCATCGTAAACACGCTGGTGCCGAAAGTTGATTCAACTTAGCTGTGCTACACTGACCTGTTCCATCTCATTAATAAAGCTGATATTTTTAGGCTAGACTTGAACCTATGAGCACAGCCCTACACCATATCTTTACACATAGGCTGGGTCACCGTCATCGTTGTTTCTGGGGATGTGAGGCGTTCAAATCTGACCGATGAATATCCAGAGAATCTATCTGGAACACTGTCTGGGCAATATTATTTCATGAGCTTATTACTCTCTTGTTAGAATACGATACCCGTTCCGAACATAATTTATGATGGTGTAATCCATACGTAGTTTTCGTCATGGAGAGCAACCTGACATCTTTCTCAACGCCTTTGACCTGGGTAATACTTTTGGGTTACTCATTTCGTATTTAGCTACCTCGTTTCGTATGGTATGAAACAATCACACCAGCCATAGAGCGTTCTTTGAATTGGGATGACCAGACCACTGTCTTAACGGAAGATCCAGTACGGGAGCCTTAGTCAGAGATCAGGCGAGTTATGAGCGTGATTTTGTCAAAAAGGCAACAAAGACCAGCAGTTTGGTACCTGGTATGTTTCATTTGTCGAAATCGTGCCATACACTTGTCCTAAACTGACTGTTGATTTTGAACCCCAGTAGGCTGTACGAGTTTCTTTTAGACGAACAGCTGAAGGTTGTAGCATCTGATTGTGGTAACCTCTGCGGTTGATAACAGTCTCCCCTGGACAGCTCGGGAGTGTACACGGGGTACCTTGCGAATAATTTCGAAAGCTCTTTCGACCGTGATTTAATGGCCCGTGTCGATCAAATGTGACCCAGTAGCACCCGGTCTAAGTTTCTTCACATTACAGAACCATTCCAGAAGGTGCTCGCGGATCGTGCCTGATAGTCTCTGAGTTGTTTTTCAAATATAACTGGCTTGGCAACAGTGGGTGTGCAAATATGTAGAACATGAGGAAGAAAAGCTTCGAAAAGTGATCCTTGAGATATGACATCCATACTGGCCAGCTCGTCAGTCAAATGATCATCCGTGTGACATGGTAGGTCTTGGCTGGTGCATTTATCAATCTACGACTGATCAGTTCTTTGGCTGCATCGACTTTAATTGCGAGGCTGATAAGAATAGTTTTTTCTCGTTTCCGTTAATGGTTAAGGATCTCTCGATTCCATATTCTTTCCTAAAAATTTCTTTGGATAGCCATTCTGATTCAATAACTCTCGTGTTTGCTGTAATTCGTTGCTTATGGTATCTATCCTATCGGTTACCCGATATACGTATACCTTATACCTATATATATATATAGTATTTGAAGGAGGCACACAGTGAGTAGTGAACGATTTACTGTGATGGGTATGTATGTATATGCCTACTTGTTGATACTGTCTTGACTTCGGGTAACCGACAACCTAACCGTAATTTTCCTATCGTTCTTTTGACAACGAATCCTAATGTAGATTAGAAATGTCACAGTAACCTTCCATCTCTCGGTGTTCGCCTTTCATATATACTTATATATACATGTATAGGTATATATGCATACCGTATGGAAACTCTTTAGAATGGTTGGTGTTCACTACTCAAGTGTCCTGTATGGAGTTGAAACGAATATATGCAGTTTATCTGAGCCTATCACTACTGATTACCTCCAAGGCATTTACGCCTGTTGGCGATCGCCGTCAGCGAAAGAAATAAGCCGTTATTTGTCAGACAGTAAGAATTGAACTTGGAAAATACCGAAATTGCCACGCAGTCCAACTCGGTTTATGCGGTTCTCGACCGTACCTTGAAGTTTTTCTTAAACGCAATCTCTTTTTGCGACTAGACTCCCCTATACCGATATTCTTGTATTGACAGCACGAGTGACTTCGGCTGTGCGGAAGATTTAAATCTGAGAGACAAGTGAGAACTAGTGACAAGGTAGAAGTCCTGACTGCAATCAGTAAGTCGGCGTGATTGACAAAACGGTCCTTAACGCCAAAGGTTGTGCGGCGGATAGGTGCAATGAAAATAGGTTGATGCACATGACTGTAACACCAGTAAAGTATGTGGTTTTCTTGTTCGTCCCACACCATCACACAATCCGGTTCATTTTCTCTAGGCAGCTCTGGGCTTAAGGCAACTAGCATGATTGATCCGGGTTGTCGGCTGTTTAGAAATGAGCCCACATGTCTCCTCTAACGACAGTGGTTGCAATTTTCACATTGGGACAAGCCAGAAACCGGTGTTTGTTATATTGGGGCTCTCATTACTGCAGAATCAGGTTGTTCAGCCGCAGGCTCCGGGCAAGGCCCTTAAAACAATTTCCTTAGCCTAAACTACAAGGTGTCCAATGCTGTTCTCCTAACATGTTTGTATTGGTTGGTGTTAAATACTAATTTATGATGGTTCCCTTCTCTACTTTTAATTTTCAGGCTTTCAAGTCTGGAAAACTGATTACCATTAGCACTTTCAATGTCCATATGTTCTGAAAAATAGGTCACCTGGCTCATTTGACGAACACTTTTAAGTCCACAACTTGGTGTGCGCTGGCTCCGAAACGCGCAATTTAGTTCGTAGCATTACTATCCACGCCCTGGACCCTTTATCGGTCAGCTGTTCTCAGTGTGACGACGAAGCCGAATCTCGTGATCGAACTGGAGTGAGAATCGCACCGAATACTAAGGTGAAGAATAGCTTGTTCAGTTAGATCTCCGTAAATGACCGCTTGTTTACCGTCAGCATGACTGTTGGGGAGATCCTCTCACATCAGTCCATAAAAACGTCTAATCATAACTTCCGGGCTTCTTCCAAACGTACGACAGTTGTCGAACACGAAGTGTTCCTGTTTGCAGAGACTTCATGCAGTTAGCTAGTCCGCTGGCAAAGACATTGAGAATGGATTTGCCGCCTGATTGGGAGAAGTCAACCGACAGGATGAAGGGGCTAGTCCTAGACCAGCGACACACCAATGGTGAATTTTTGGAAGTCAAGTAGGACTAGTCCGGTTTCTGCGTTCGCGACTGCGTAACGAGGTCATAAGCTGATCATAGAAACGTTCAGTGAGCTTGCGAATGATACGATGTGGTGAGTGCTTGGTGTAATCTTGACAGTTGTACAGAGTAGCGATGATTCGAATTGTTTAACTCAAACTGACGAACGTTGAACAACAACCGAACCGTATAATCCACTACCCGTTGTAAAGGCGAGTGATTGTCACCGTCGATAGGTCTGTAGTTGGTATTGTATATGACCAACGGATGGTCCAACGAGGTTCAAGTGGATGTGTCCAGAGCACTCGGTGAGCGTTGTGATAGCTACCAGAGGGCCAGCCACTTACCTACTGACCCTAGAGCGCTGGCGCATAAGGCAACAACGGGTCTGGCACCGAACGTCACGATTCATATTGAGCCAGACGAATCAGTCGGTGATTGATTTAAGAGAGGTACCTAGTTCTAGGTGTGACATGTTGCGTAGTGTCGTGAAAATTGTTGTCCACAGTTATTGTAACACGATGAGCCTTGGACAACCCGACGAGATAACGCCTTAGGCTAAACTAATTTAAAGTCAGTAGCACCGTTGTGATATACAGACTGCTGCACATCGAGTTGTTCATGATTGTGTTACCCAGTTGATGCCGTGTTCAGTCTCGTCTACAGTTTTGGCAACGTTGTGTGTGCTTCTTAGGGTATCTGCAGCAACGTTTACAGCTCTAAAAAAAGGGGATATCCGTAAAAGACTAAAGTGTATGGTCCATGTGTTAGATTTCTCTAAATCAATGTTCTTCGAGACAGTTTCGCGAGGTGTGTGCAAAAAGTTTGTGATTCATAAAAATGATAAACTTGTGAATCTTGCTTATGTCGTGCAACTGGTGAGTAGTTTCATGAATAGCTAGAAACTCCCAACCAAAACTGTTGCAGCGCACTGCAACTTTGCTAAGGTATTGAGAGATAAAAGCATTTGGTTTAACTCTTCAGAAGTCGGTTCCTGCATCACTGTGTTTATCGCAGTGCTCGATGCATCCACGACTATAATGATCGGTAGAGTAGACTGTTCCTAGTGCAGAATGACATCGGATGTGACTATCGCCTTTGTGGCGGTGAACGTTGCATTGGCTTCGGGAGTTGACTGTGGAACAAGTACATTGTAGGCCAGTCCGAAGGTACGTAAACTTTGCACAGTTCTGAGTGAACGAACAGTAACAATTCACACGTCTGCCGAAATGTTGCAGCTTGGAAACCGTGTTCGAAACGAACACGGTTGAATGTCTTCGACTTTTCAGTGAGGTTTCCTTATCTCATTTGCAAGTACGCGGTTATTGTATGCGACGATACGTGGAAATAATGTTCGCAGTTGGTTCACGTGCTCTTCCAGATTAGTGTCGACAACGAGGATATCGCTTGTATATGCCTAGGCGAGAGGTGATCGCGCACGCTTTCATTCATCGGACGTCCGAATGCACATATAACACTTCTGAGCTCAAATATTTTTAGCAGACTGATGAGAACGTTAATAGTTTTTTTGGGTGCGCCTTTGGACTCTACCGGTATTTGTTAGTACAAAGCCAGTCGTACTAATGATCGTGCTGCTCGAGATCCTAGTGTTGTGAACACAAAAAATGCTTGGCTTGCGAAGTTGTTTAATACACGAAATCATTTACAAGTTAAGTGAAAACAAAGAACGCGTATATCCATTAGCACAGCTGATGTGTATCTGCACACACTGGATAGCTGCGTATTATCACTCGCCTTGGTGACACGTACCAGATAGTGCGTACACATGATTCCAATAGTCGCTTCCGTCTTCCCGTCTTCCTGATGTTGAGAATCGCCCCTTTAGTTCCCGAATGTACACACTATACTGCTCATAAATGAAGGAGTACATTACATCACAAGTCACGTTGTGTACTTATGGTACTAGACATGCGACCGAAACTGCAAAGTTGTTTATTCACGACTGTCTATACAGTGACAAAAGTCTCCCTCCAATTTTCCTGGACACCGTGTACTTAGGGAATGTGCATGAGCTACCGCAATGGTCAATAGTACCACTGCCCACTATGTGATAGAGCTCAGCCTGTGTAATACACAACTTATCTAGTACTAGTCTGCATGGTCGTTAAAAGACGGGGCAGACTATTGTGTTGTTGAAGTAAACCATGTCCGTAACGATGGCGAGCAACTCGTTTAGCAGATAGGTCAAGTCTATAAATTGTCGGAGGACGGCTCGAAATTGGCCTTCACAGCTCGAGAACTAGTAAATGGTATCAATGTTTGCTAAGGGGTTAGGGTCCACAATAGCTTATGTCGACAGTCTGTGCAAAGTCTTCTATAAACTCGATGTTTAAAATGGCATCCGACACTCCAGTAATGATAGATATCTAACAAATATATGCTGCACCCCTAAGTCGAAATCAAGCGTGCGGATGCGAAAATCATGAATTTAAACTTCAATGATAACTTAATTTTCGAATGTTGTCAAATGAGACTTGCATTTCTTCTGAAGTCGTCTTCCCGTTGTTTGGTGCATACTGTAATCATATTTGGGGGGTAATTCTACATGAACCTTTTCTCACGGTAACCACCTGTTCAGTCGACAGCCCCTGTCTACTGTGCCTTTCTATGAACCTTTTTGCATAACTATTAGATTGTAGTGCACACATGATCAAGTCTAATCCCTTTATGCAGATTCTTCTTGCTCATTTGAACAGTGTATTCAGCAGTGTGCGATTATGATCGACCTGCGTGAAGTTCACCTATCGACCGCACCACGCTGATTGCCAACAGGTGGCTTTTTGATAGACCACCTTTTTAGGTGACTAGTGAGTTTTCTACAAGCGGCTTCAGATTGGGATGACAGCTAGTTGAGCGCCACACTAAGATGTCTAATACCTGTTTGCAACGGCTAAGTGACAGAGTATCATCGACGTAGCGTTCGCAGCAGAATACATTGTGTTTGCGGCTAACAGTGTTCAATCACTAGGAGATTATCATTAAAGGGAGGAACTCACTTTCTCACACGTCGATAGTCAAACCAGAAACAGGAAAACGAATTCCTTCAGAGGAAGATATTGTAGTCAGGACGGACGGCCGCATTGTACTACTTACACCACCACTATTCAGTAGTGAGGCAACAACATGGAGCGAAGTGGTAGTGGGACAAATACGACAGGAATCATTAGAGAGCAGCATCATACGGAATGACTTTTGCAACATGAAGGAACAGGGCACTGGCAACCATAGTGACTGGGACGTTCTGAAGCCAGTGTTGTGTGGAAATGAATGTCTGTTCGTAGTACGGTTGAGACGCATGACCCGTGTACTGGTTTACGCAACTTAATAACCTTTGTGCCACCCGCATACTCAGCTGGCAACAATATTACCCCTAATCAAACACCGCACTTTCTCACGTGCAGAAACCATGTTCCCTCAAAAATAATTAGCACTTGTTCAACAGCGGGCGGAACTCACTTTCTCACACGTCGATAGTCAAACCAGAAACAGGAAAACGAATTCCTTCAGATGATGGTTCCATAAACAATCGGAGCGTGCATGCAACCCAGTGTTGATGAGCTCAGCATTGTTTTAGACTTCGGTCAGCACAATCTACATCGGTCTCGTTTTGATCAAACGGATGGTCATTCCGTTCCACTGTTATTCACTGATGGGGATTGGTCTCTCAGACACATTGGAGCAACACACTCTGACCTTCAAAAACATCTGGAGCTAACTCGTAGACTCAGATTCAGTTGTTTGAAGACCAGAATTTGAATTTCCTCGCACTCACTGAGCCATTTACTTGGTGAGAGTGAAAATAATCACGTTCGTTTGACCGTTTCTGCCTGAACTCACGAGGACCTCTGCAAACCCAACCTGTTATCGCATGTGCTTGCCAGGATAACATCTGCTCTCACCGTGTGACCGTTTATCAAACACTGATGTGACCAAGGCGTGGCGTGCTGCCTGTCTGCGAGTTGACGTAGTGTGGTCGACTGCATGGATTTAGAGATGTGTCGCAGTCAGTTTTCCAAGGGACTAATTTTTTCAGAAATGATGCACGAATTGCGAAGAAATTATCGCACGGCGATGGGTGGTGACGTCAGTCGTATAGTTACTAAAGCCATACTCTCCATGATCTGATTCCGCGGAATTGCTTGAAACATATCAGGTGGTCCGAGAATTGTGATACGGGTGTAGAACTGCAGACTGACAACTACTGATGCCGCCGAGGCCGTCAGTGGATGATCTGTTTTTAATTTGATGACCGATGGTTTTCTATGTTCAACCGATCCAGAGACTGCGAAAGCCAAACAGTAGTATATTTCTGATGAGCAATCGAGGGGTTATTAGTGAACGGATGCAGTGCAGTTATAACACCATATCAAAATATCTTAGATAAAATCAGTATATCAACACATAGTAAACTAAAATTTGTTACATCACGTATGCTCATATTATGACCATAGCATACTGGGGTTTGAACTCACATTTCCTCATCGTTCAATCTCTGCACGATCTTTGGAGAGCACACTTCTTTTGTAGTTCACCCTCATCCACTATCCCAATAACATTCGAATTAGTGATTACTCACAGATCCACCTGATATAATAGTGAACTATATACTACAACGCGGATATGATGGTAACGCACTGGCTTCCACTCACATGATTGCGGAATACAACCCGATTGTCCTGACCATCACATCCCAGAGTTAAGCAATCTGGCAATATTCAGCTCATTAATTAGCCAGTATTTCTTATGACAATAAACGATGTACGGCATGAAGACTGGGAAACGATTTTATGATATGGCTGACACTTAACATCGTCAGCACCTCAACACGAGACTTTAAATGCCTCATACAGACGTCAAAACTCGTTCAACTCTTCAACGGATAAATAAATGTACCGCTCAATTGAGCAGATGTCAGTGAACGATACAATTTGAAAGACATCACTAACATTGACCAATTGCCAGCCTCCATCACGTGACCACTGTCGACACTACCACGTAGGCGCAATGTTCAGTTTTGACGTCAGTCACACAAGCTAAGCAACAAAATTGATTAGCAAACGTTCAACAGTCCTAGTTGTTCAGATGTCAGTGCAAGTCCTAGAGCTAGTCAGGAGGAAATGTGCATATCGAGGGAACCTCGATCAATACGTGAATCTGGAACGATCATTTTAGTTCTCGTGTGAACTTGTCATAGCGAAGCGGCGCTGGTACACTGACTACCTAATTTTTCTGCCATGTTGGGGTTTGGTCCATTTTGGCGACTTTCGTCAGTCCGTTCCGTGGAAGACTTCATGTCATCAGCTAACAACTCTTACATTAGCATTTAGAATAAAATGCTGCCTAACTGGAAGGTTGGAAATCTGATCATAAAAGGGTGCTCACGTAACAACATGTTCGGAACAACATAACCCCATGCACACACCACCGCAAGCGTGTACCACCTGATCGCTCCATAAGGTTGCTGTTCATTCTAACTGTATTTACCTAACAGGCCCGGCAAGTATACAGAATCACATCCTGCGTGACGTGTTTCAAGTAGCTGCTGTGCCTGAAACGTGTAGGTTCATACTGAGGAAGCAACTGGAAATGCTTCCGGAAAGAACCAAAGCGTGGAGTTGGTGCCCGACGTGATATAAGATCTCAAGGGGTACAGCATAGCCTGTAGTCACTTTTCCATATGATTCTACCTGGATCAGGAGGCACTTAGAGCAACGTTGCTATTGATGGGCACGATGAGAATAGACAGACAACAGTTTCAATCTGCTGTTTTGGGAACGGGAAAAGGGAGCATTCTTTCATCAAACTTCATCTTTGTAAACACCACCACCAATGTGTCTGGTTGTCCGACAAGGATTAGTATTGTAGTCTTGAATGGAACTTTGCACCTGGATATGGATGTTGTCAACAGAGAGGGTGAGAAGTCAGCAAGCATCTTTCAGTATAATGAGAATAGTGTAGAGGCATGACGAGTTAGACTAGATCGCCACAACGTAAACGACAGACAGGTCGCTGGCTCCCAATGATGCTCTCCGAAATACACGATTATGCGCTGGCATGTGCCCTTGTGTTCTGGATCAAACTAAACAGAGGATGGTACTCTGGAGAACGGCACAAGTGGGTATGATCCTGTAAGACCTGTTGTCACTTTCACACATTTATAGAGAAAACGACTTCCGAAAATTTCGTCCTTCGGCAAATGAGACTGGGTCTCATATTACACCGGTGTTCAACTCGTGACTGATTAGAGCTTAACATATGTGTACAATAAATACGTGGAACACATATTTTCAATCTGCAAATCAAACATTTAGATTGAATTTGCGTGTGAGCATCTCAACAGCTTATATCCGAATATTAAGTTTACTGCTGAGATCGAGGAGGACAATCAGTTGCCAATTTTGGACTTGCGGCTTACGAGACTGCAAGACCGCTCTCTCTCTCTCTCTGTTGAGGTATCGAACGAAAAGACAAGCGCTATCTGGTCAACTGATGCGCTTCAAAGGTAATGCACCAGTTACTTGCAAACATGAGGTCATGCGAACGCTATGTCAGAGTTCGCAATAGCTGATAGGACGAAATTACGTTCGAAAAGTTCAATTTCATCCGACAGATTCTGTAATTGGACCGGTCCACTCAGATAATATAGCATAAATGGTACATCACCCAAAATTGGTAGCAGCTGTGGCATTTTCATAGACTTTTCAGTCGAAGTGAAGCACTAGACTCGAGTTCCGCTGTCATTAGAGTACGTCAGTAGTGAATACACTTGCCACGACCTGTGACAGAATTCCGACCATGCTTCCATAAGGTAACCGTGTTCAGCTCTGCGCGTTCACATGTGAATATTACACGGTTTACCCGATCACCATGTCAAGAGACACAGGAACTGTCCTGTCAACTCTACTGAATGACCCCAAGACTACCATTTGTGTTCAGGTTGGAATCGCAGAAATAATTAACTTGGTGGGCTATATTTTGAAGACCGATTAGTATCGAGGGATTCCGGTTTTGGATAAACTGAACCTCGCTTACACAACGTTTTACAACACCATGATTGTCAGGCGAACGAAATCAAGAGCAATTAGTCATATAATTACTTCAAACAGTTTTGAATTGTGAATGACCAAATCGACTTCCGAAGGTGTCAAGTGAGTGAGGGGCAGCTATGGTAACCGAAGGACCTGAACAGTTTTCTTCTACGCACACAACTGTGGGTTGCGCAACCGAATTCTGATCGCTTCTGCGGTGACCACAGTACGATGCTTGACTCCTCTGGACTGATCATTGGGCATGCGGTAAATGAACTGGAAAGCTACTTCTAGTTAGGTTTGGTGCTTCAGAATTGCGCTCGGAATGGACTTCACCTCGCCCGTGATCAGCCATGTGGGGCAGTGCTCAAGCATCCTCTGAGAAAGGCGCTTGGTTCTGAGGCCGACGTAACCTGCTCCACAGGATTATGTGAAAGAGACCACACATTTAAACAGCGTATCTTTGGGTTGTATGTGAGATGCACCGAGTTGATGAGAAATAAAATTGGCGTACTTTTTGAACAATTCAGTCTACGTACACTTGTTGTTTTTCTCTGCAACGCCAGTGACTGACTCAATTGTTGGGTTGTATTCCAGCGCCGTTACTTCGTAGCATCAACTACGCTCGGGACATTTCGAATATTCCCAAACGCCGTTGGACGTTTCGTAAACGTTTTCTGCCCTCGGCAAGTCCAGTCGTTGACTTCATTCGGTATTCTGTATCGAGGTTTGGTTGTATTTCATTTTTCCACTGGAGTTACACTTGTTCTGAGGGTTTAAATGTGGGTTTCCACGAAATCACACCGAAGCAGTCCATATTAATTTGCACACAGAATGTATTGCTTTAGGTTCATGAGATACCATACCGTCAGAAGAACGGCGTTATGATAGTGTCACCGTTAAGTTGTTGTCAAGTCTCTTCATGATAGTGTTAGAAAAGACTGTGCTGCGTGGGATTATTGGGCATGACACTTTCTACAAGAGGTATGTGAACGATACTATCTGTGTGGTTGACAAAACTGTGGATCTAGGTAGCCCAGGTGCGGGGGCGAACACAGCACATCCTAATGTCAGTTTTACAGTTGAAGCTCAGAAATATGGATGAATATCCTTACTAGATGTGGCACTGAATCGTCGTGTAAACAGTTAACTTCAGAGAGGCATCCACAGGGATGACACTTGGAGTGGTCAGTATACCCACTTTCTCATATCCTTTTCGGACAAAGAAGAAACCACGTCTACAGTCTGGCTCACCGAGCTATGAATATATTGGGATGAAAAGGCGCTCGATGAAACAGCTTTTATTGTCCAACTCGCTGGTTGTCACGCTACGCGCGCGCTCGCGTTTGTGAGTCAGAGCTTCGACCAACAACACCCCCGGTTTCCGCCCTCACTTCGTGTGCACATCGGCCCGGTTTGTGTGTGTGACTGAAGTCTTCTGTCCGGAGGGGGGAGGTTGCGCTTGCCTTGTCCTTGTTCGTGGGTTCGATCTCGTTGGGCGGTGGCTCGTCCGGTCACTAGTGTTGCCCGCAGTCTATCCACTGTAGGCTTATACTGTATTCCACGACCGTGTTGAGGTATTCCTCCGGGTGTTGGAATAGTCGTACCCCCGATCTGGTCATCCATCCCATTTTGACTGCCATGTCTCTCCCGGTCGTCCACGTTGCCCCCGATCCGCCTGCTGTGGGCTTTTGGACGTACCTCTCCGCCGCGGTGAGACATTCCTCCGAGAGTTGGAATACTCGCACCTCCGGTTTGGTAATCCAACACAATATGAACTAACGACACTATTGACGCAGAAGTAATAGTTTTTACGGCGGACATTCGTAGGGAATGCTTACCCCGTAAACTTTATTGATAGACACTTAAAACTGACAGCACCGAAGGTTAAACTCTCGTATGTGGGAAAGAAATGGGCTAACATGACGCCAGACTACAAAGGCGACGCGTTAGCTGAACTAGTGACTCCTAGTATAGGTAACGCGATTGAACGGACCTACAGTGTAGCACAACTGCAAATCTCGTTCGAAATCAACCCGGTGGTCCAAATACAGCTCGAAGATATATTGCCTAAATGTGTGACATTTTCCGCATGTTTCTGTCAAGCAGCGAGGGTTTGATTTAACAGGTGGAAGCGTGTAGTCATCTTTTTCCAATTTACCAATATGACAAGGTAGTGCGCTTTAGGGGGGAGGAGACGTTTTGTTTCATCGAACGAAGAATGACCGGAATGTGATGCGAGATCCGATTGACCATAAAGCCTTGGTCAGTCGACAAAAAGGAGGACGCCTTAATGCAACGGGAGTGATAGTCTTCATATTATTAGTTGGGGTAACCGAGGTGAAACCGATGTGAGAACTAGAACGGATTAATTTTGGGAGCCTTGACTTCTAGTGTTATGTGGGCTGTTTCTATGCTCCAGTAAGAAAAAGATTCATCGCTGCACGTGGTTACAGTGAAGCATCTAGTCGACCGCTGACCGACAGTTAAACGGATGTGCGTTCAATCACTTAGCCTTCTTTTCCGTGTCAAATTGTGCATCGCGCATTTGCTAGCCTATCTATTCAAATTATTACCGACTTTAATTGACGTGTAGAACTGTACACGAGTCAATTTGCTTGCAGCGATCGGTCCAGCTGGTCCGACAAAACAGTTGATCCAAGGAGCACATTAGCGATACACCAGCTAAAAGAGACTAACATCGACCCCTACCTTAGCGGGCACATGAACCCAAACAACCTGGCCGCTTCGATGTCAAATCTTCCAGCCGGCTGTTTGCATCACGCCGCTGATCCAGACTAGGCAACTCGACTGTCTTAAAGTCAGGTCCGTGTCCACATAGCACACCGACGTGTGGAGGCTACCGTGACCGTTTTGGTCAACTAGGTCATAACGCAAATGAATGCCGTGCGTGTCCGCCCAGCCTCCCAAACTATGGTCTATAAGGTACTCTCAGACGGACCGTAGTGGCAGTATATGGATGGCTCACCACACAGGGACAGCTTTCTTAGCGTGGGAAACAATTGACCCAACAACGGGCGAGAAATTACTGTTAGAAGTTCAGGAATTGAGGATAGTTCGAACCGACAGCCGAAAGGTATGTCCGAATGCGACGTCTCCTACAAAGTGTGGGTTGTGGACAGTTGGGCGTCGTCTCAATCCCCGAACTTCCATCAACAGTTAAAATCGTGCTCAGTTATTTCAGTGAGTACAATAATTCCAACCCAACTGAGGAGTTCTGATGATGACGTTAGCGACTGGACTGGGCACAGCCGTTATGTCTGTCCTTTCACAATGTTCATACAAGCTGAACTTTGTTCACACAAGACTGCAATCAAACGTTTGAATACGGTTATTCGGTCATGCCTAGTGTAAGGTTGCTGGCTTTGTGGTTAAAACACTAGACTCATAATCATGCGGACTAACATATAAGTTTCGGACTTGGCGAGGATATGCACTACCAATGGGCTCTATGGAGACTGAAACTTGAATCAAGTGCTCCTTTTCGAAGTGGGCTAATCAAAAGACTTGCCAAATTTATAAGTTGTGTCCAATTTGAGACGAATTAAAATCATATTCTGATGGGAAACAATTTTTAAACGATCTGAGATACATAATGATATGTCTGGCTCATACTCCTTCTAAATAGAGAATTTATTATTCAAAACAGTTCATAAGACGTTAAATTATCTCGCCGTTCTAGTGTTATGGTGCAAAAATGACCTTTTGCTCACCTTCACGTATTGTTTGTATATTCGTGATCCGCCCGTGACTAGTTTCACTACACTGAGTAGGGTAATGAGGACCTGAATTCGAAAAAATGTTTTCTGACAGTCACACTTAAACCAAACTTTGGCTTATCGATCAGAGATAGAAGGTTATTTACTCAAGTTGATCCATAAAACATGATTGGCAAAACTATCCAATAGAAAGTATGTATTTGGTTGAAACCACAGCCTCCGTACCGTCGAACCTACTCGTGCGTTTCCGCTCCAAGTTGTACTCTAATGGTAGTAGGAGAACACTTTTAGGCAGGTGATATTATGATCGAACTCGTTGAACTAACAGTAACTAACGTACTAGCTCTAGCCCAATGCAAATCACGACGCAATACAGACAGAAAATCAGGAGCTGTGAATAGAGTTAGTGTATTTCGAACTACATGTAATGTTACAGATGTTATCAGGTGAAGACAGTATGAAACAGTGCTCTAATCATTCCCGTACATTCTCCAAGTGCTTGGATTACGAAGGGCTCTTTCGACTGACAATTTTCGGACCAGCAGCAACGAAGTGATGATTGATTGAACTCGTGACTTTCCGATTGGTGGACCCAAAGCTATAACGTGTTGCGGTCCACAAACAGTTCTGGAAGCTTCGATTTACTAAAGGCAATCTATAACTTGAACAAAATCTAACGTGCACTGACAAAAGTGCGTACTAACCGGCAAATCACATTGTATACGAAGTGTCTATTTCTTATTTGTGTGGATAGTACAGTTCACTTTGTAAATCAAATATAAAGTGCTTTTAATAGTACTGCATTTAGAAGGTTGATTTCCTCAACTTTAGGATTCAAATTCCTTCTGCAGTTGTTTGTCTTTAATCCAGTGCAGTCAACTGGTCGCTGCTACGGTGACGTTCGATCTTAGCGATGCACCGTTCTACAGCTTGTTCCAGATGTGTGGGCCCAAATTCAGAATCCGGAGTATGAACAAAAGGGCTTGCCCAAGTCAGAATTCACGCCTCAGGCGTGAGTGACATGTCTGATTATACGAATTGTTTCCACGCTCACTGCACTGAGAAACGAGATAGGCAACGAAATAGGGTAGTGGGTGCAGCCTGGTAACAGGCAGATGAGTGGGTGATTCAAATGTCATGTTTACACTACCCGATCATCAAGTGAAGTGAACAGAATGCAGTCAGTCAACTCATATGGGATCCACACGAGTAATCCAAGGGCAAGGCTGGTATGAGGAACAGCACGAATTCTACAATGAAAAAATGAGTCATTAAAAACAAGGGTATAGTTAATGATCGGCCGCTGTGCAATGGATTGTCAAAATTAACGTTAAGTTGACCATCATCTGCCTTTGGACACAAACTTTGTTTCTTAATGTGTATAGCTATCGTTTCGGAAGAGGCTAAAGCGCGCTTGTTTATGGTCTGAAAAACAAGGCGGGAGGATTTACTGTGTGGTCAGATTCGAGAAATTTGATTATGACGCTCCTAGTTGTTCCGGTTCTATTATTCCGAAGCCAGTGGGGGACGGCCTTCAAAGTTCGAGTGTAGTGTGCCCTTATTAAACCACTTACATATTGCGATCCAAATGTACAAGCAAATCCCCAAATACGGTTTGGTTTGACGAGTGGTGGTGCAGTCTCACCTCGGAGTTGGGTGCAGCGCACTGAGCCTACATTGCGTGCAGGGTGGCTCGGAGGTGTGGACCCGAATACAAGGTCCGAACCTCGAATAGAAGGACTTGATCAACGAACAAGCCTCATAACCAAGTCGAGTGACCGAACACACCCACGCATCCTAGTACATTGTCTATGTCGTCCACTCATACACTGAGATGGGGAAAAAATCCAATATCCGGATGTCAGACACGAGCAAAACTCATCATCGTGTTACCACTGCCAGACCAAATGTCACGTGGGCGTGGGGGTATTTCCAGTCCAGTCGCCTGGCCCTGTCGTCCCAATGTTTTGGCCACCACGGTCAACGATCAGCAACACCCGGCTGCTCACACATGTCTCTATACACGTTTCGGCGTCCGAAGACCACGGCGGACGGGCAGCCAGCATGCATCGGTGAGTGCATATGGACAAAATAGGAATACGCTAATTTGCTGACGAACTGTGCTAGCACGATAAGTTTTCACCAAACGATGCACCCATGATCGGAACAAGTTAATAACTTAAACAATTAATCAACATCCAAAATTTGTCCCATTGAACCTACTGTCTTTTCGATATTTGACTTGCTGTTTTATAACCATATTCTCAAACCGCCAAGCGGTGCATGGGATTTCTCGGTTTCGTGGCTTCTTTACTGAACAGTGTCTTTCCATTTCCTATCCCTTTCTCTTAATTGATCATTTTATCCGTAATGAAGGCAATTGGTTGTGCTATCGAAATCGGTGAATACAGCTTGTTCAAAATAGTTGCTCAGATGTAGACGCTTTGTTGTCGATAGACCTGCATTGATGTGACAAATGTCATGTGTGAATTGGACTCG
Source organism: Paragonimus westermani (assembly GCA_008508345.1). Classification (NCBI taxonomy): domain Eukaryota; kingdom Metazoa; phylum Platyhelminthes; class Trematoda; order Plagiorchiida; family Troglotrematidae; genus Paragonimus; species Paragonimus westermani. The sequence continues at coordinate 224,742 of QNGE01000166.1, read as the reverse complement.
ACTAAATCATATACCGGAACCACTCGAGGTCGGTGGATTGAGGCTGTGCTGTGTCGTTTGAAGGACACAACCACCAATACTGATACCATTTTTGTCATTTACAGATGAACGATACGCAGCATGTACATAGTACTGGATACCATTTGCTAGAACTGGCTAAATCTTTCCGATTTACGCCTGCCGGTGCTCATCACAATGTCGTGCGAAACAATTTGTACATACCGTGCAATAAATATTAGGTCTCAGTTCTCAACGATATATATATATATATATATATATATATATATATATAGCGTCTGGCTAGTGCGTATGACTATTGGCTTTGTACATCTGGACTCCGGATTTTGTTTCTGGGTCCATACGTTTGGGCTGTATGGTAGGTCAGTGCAACGGTTGACGGTATTTGAACCGTGGGTCTAGCATCTGTGGTAAGGTGGAGATCTTCTGTTCAAAAGCCAGGGCGTTTCGATGTTCTCAGGCTTCCCTTGGGTATGCTCGCGTGGTCCCAGAACCCCAGTGATCAATGCGACAAACCAGATGATCTCTAGGCCAAACGGAAGCAGGCGCCACCCGAGGTAAGTGCTGACAATAAGATGACCATCTTTCAGTTGGATGGTGCTGAGAGAGCATACCATACACACTGCTTGATCCGATACCGAGCCGTATTGGCTGTACAAAACGATCAACACCAGTGTGAATTAGATCTGGCAAAACGTTTGGTGCCAATCTGAAAATCCTATAACATCCTATAAAACTTTTGCACTCGACACCACAAGACGTCCTGTCGTCCCCCTATGTGGAACACGGGTGGAATGATCATATTAAACCCAGAGGTTGATGAGGCTCACCGCAGTGAACATCTAAACAGGTTAGCTTTCAGCTCCGCAAATTTATCACATGAGCTCACTATTACCTTACTACCAGACATCCACAGAACAGTTACGTTCCCACCGCAATTTATCTTCAAAAGTCTGAAATGAAATTCATTCACAGTTGATGGCAGCCTTTGCAATCCGATAGACACTTTGGCGAGCCTTGTTCGGAAAAAAGCACTAAACTCAAGTTTCATTCTTGTTGAAGCTCACTTTGCGACGGCTTGGGTGTTGAACTTCAACCATGCTTTGGTGAAACAACCGTCTGTTTCATTGACCTCATTTTAGATACGACTGAATTATCATACGCAAACGATCAGTCACACTGGCCCGTCGGTTTTTTAACCATTCCAGATTCCCATTGTGCCCTCGTCCTTCAGGGAACCACTGTTCCTGGGTTCCTCTACTCCGTTACACGTTACAGCATGGCTAAACTCATTCGCACCTGAGCACCAAAGAAGAGTGTTAATGAGTTATCAAGGGCACCATGATAATAGTACAATCAACCTTTCTGGATGTGCATTCTTCGAAAAATCTGGAAGGTGTACCCAGTGTCATCTCTCTTTACAGGTGTCACCTGCAACGAGCCCCCTAATTATACACCCATTGTATTGTTTACAGACTGCTTTAAAATCCACGGACAACTCGATAGTGGTCAGTAATACGAGGCACTTGATTTTATTTGCATGGCTGTTTGACAATCAGTAGAGATTTTGAGAGGAATCTTCGTGTGTTACCAGCCTATCCACAGCCTGAAGAGAATGGACAAAATGAGTTATTGTTGTCCTCTCCTAAATATTCCGAAGCATTTGATTGGGTAGACCAGAGAATGGGCAATATTTTCGCCAACAAAGTTCAGAGCTAGTGTCAGTAAATGAACGACCAGCTGCAACAGTTTACAGCAGTGGTAACCAAGCTTTGGTTTCACTTCTAGCCTCCTAAACGCATCGTGATCACCACTACTCAATTCACGTGCATTGTTGTGAGCTAACAGCTGCACAGATGATATATGCTTCAACACCACCATGGGTGCAAACATTCATTTACACGTAACAATAACCCCGGACGTCACAATGGCCAATACCACGTTCACGCAGTAAAAGTTATTTCTTGTTGAAGTGTGCTGCTCTAACGTTTTTTCTCAATTGTTGTTCCGTTTACTGTACACACAAACACATGCCTCTGTCCGACTGCTCATGAGTAGCGAATGTGATCGTTCATTCTCAGAATGGTACTGCCAAAACACTAAAGTGAGAACGGTGACAGTGAAGTTCATTCCATAGAATCCTCTAATGTAAACCTGAATACATGTTGATGGGTCAAAGTATAGGGTAACCATATTTATTTGCGTACATATAGCTGAACGTTGTTTTGAGGTCACAGGCTCGCATTACAGAAGTTTTGAATGCTTCCACATGTCCATTCTCACATGGTCGCCCCACAAAAGAAGACTGCCTATTTTAATGGCTCCGTAAAAACAGGACATCAAAATCTGTGTGAAGTGCCTGTTTTCTTGAAGTAGCAATCGTGAATGAAAGTCATGAATGAAATGAAGTAATCGGCTACTTCTGTCACTGTTACAAAAAGCGACTGATGAGGTCCAGCGCAGAGCGCCATCTGACTGCCAATCAACTAGCTTGGCCCGTAAATTGTTCACCGTGTAATTCAGTCCTGAAAGGTGGTGCTCACTCATGGAATGCTGCTCAACATAACTGTAACGTTTTGCTAGGACCCCGGTGAATCTGCTGGGTAGGCGGAAGGCGTAGTATTTCATTTTGCAATACAAGCCAATCAGTTTGTTTGTGCCTCCTCATTTTGAGTCAGCCACAGAAGTTTATCGGCTGAATTTTTCAGTGATCACTATACTTATTGAAAAGGCATGACGAACAGCCCCAAAGCAAGTTACAATACTACGTACACCATATTATACAAATGGGCGACTTAAACCGGGAAGATTTCCGAGGCATTTATGGCATACTAGAGCAGAATCAGTCCTGAAATGCAGAGTCCCCACCAATGACAAAACATGTTCTGCCAAACGAATGAGTCTTTTTAGGGGTAATGCACTAAAGCTGCATCGAACGAGTCAATTCACACATAGTGAACGCGGATTTTGCATCTAGATGTGTCAGGGTTCGAAAATTCTGTTAGAGTCCATCCATCCAAGACAATCGCTGAGTGGATTCAAACGTAAATAGCCCGTTCATCAGAAAATTGCAAATGTGGCAATTTGTCCATCATACCTTTATTGTTCCCGTTGTGTACTACACAGTACAACGCGTTCGTATCAGACACGATAGGTTGTTGATGGACTTCCCGTTTTTCTCAAAGACTGACGGATTTTTTCCTCTAAACTGATCGATTTAGACTGTAGGTATATGAGCACACTCGGCTTCCACCCTCTTCTATGAATTCCAAGAAATGTAACGAAAAAATGAATGAGTCGTTGCTATCAGGTGCGGTTTCAAATTTGAGAGCTTGAATAGACCTCTATTTTTCTTTACAATCTGAAGTAAATACAATTCCTTGAGGCAGGTGGGCTCTTCCAACATACACTGTTAACTTCTCGGCACATGTCACGAGCAGGTAGATATCAAGTTTCACAATTCTCCGTCGCCACTGTTATCAGGTCACCGGAAGTCAATCAGCATTTTCCACATATGGCAAAACTGGACTGTGTTTGATAGTAAATATTGACGTGCAGAAGTCAGTGTTGTCTGGTCGTATGTTTACAGGATGTATACTTGTAAACCGATAAGTAGGTACAACGAAACCAGTTGAATTTATACTTTTGATTGCAGATACATCAACAAAGATGATACATTTCAGACTGTGCAAAACTGTCAGATTTTTGATTGACTGAGTGGACAGTATACAGGCTATAAAACTGATGCATATCTGTTTCACTTATTATGGTGGGATGCGGATGACAAAGAGATGTTTACACGTGAACAGCTGCGAATCAGTGAAGGGCGTTGTTAAGATTTGAGGAGAATAATGATTAACTGCCTTTAGTTTGCTGTAATCGGGCATGACTTGATAACTAAAAATAACGAAATAAAAATCAAGGTGACGATCTGAAAAATCACACACAGATCTCTGATATCAGGCTGGTGAATACCTAGGGTATTAGTTCATAACTTATAATAGTTGATCGGATGTTTGCTTTTGTTACTGTTGTGATGTGCTGCCTCCTGTCACAGAACAATTACCGTACGAAGGAGACAGTAATATATCATTTCTAACGCGACGTCTGACGCAAGTCATCCGATGGGTTTACAGTGCAGTTGCATTGTGTTTATTCAGTCGTACCATGTCACTCACACTTCCTCACATTAGGACGCGGATGCCAGATCTGTTTACTTCACACTGTATCTACCAGTTCACCTGCAGCTGCAGTGACTTTTACATCGGGAGAACTGATCGATCCTTGGGCCTTAGAATGAAGGAACACGTGTGTATGTATATCGAGGATTGGATGTGTGACGTGAACTGACGTGACCCCACCAAACAGTGCAGACCAGCTTCTCCGATCGCCATACATCGGCCATCTGTTCGGCCCGACAAACGCTTTCCGTGTGCTGATGCGTCATCATAAGCCTGTCATCATCATGTGTAACAAGCCAGTCCTCTGTCTGTAGAATCCGTTAACCTTGAACCTCCTCCTACCATGTTTCTGATCAATCACAGACTAGTGTATACACTGACCTGGTGTATGTGCCTAATTCGCCGAAATATTTCTCGATGTTCACTGCCGTTAAACGTACCAAGTGACGAGAACATACGAAATGGTATTAACATCTTGCAAAACCGGTCTTCTGATTATTATTCAAGTGTGTTATAGACGCCAGTTTTTGAGTCAGCTCTTTGGTTTGCGCTTCGGATTCTGCATGTGGATCTCCATTTAGTGGACGATCGATGTTACTCTGGCTGTTTCAGCGTCACCTGCAGCTGCCAAGGCACTCGTCCGATGGCAGTCGCTCTAGCGACCGAGGCAAGACTTGTCAGACTTGTCCGGCCGTTCGGACGATGATGAAGGTCGAAGCCTATGCTAGTCTGAGTGAGTCCCTCACTTACCCACTGACAGCGTGTGTTCTACGTCGTTCGGCCACACACACGCTCTCAGTGCTCACCGCGTACGCGTTAGGCTGCACTCCTGTCAGGTGGGTAATCAGGTTCAGGCGTATTAGCTTTGTTTAATCCCTTCTCTCGGCCTGGCTGTCTCCCCATTCCGTTAACTAACCAATCCCTGTGTCTGTCATCCTACCCATGTGCATATCAGCCGTGTGGCCACGTTCTCTGTTGAAACCCACAAAACCCACTTGGGACATCTTAAACTGAAATCGGGACAAACGAAAGTCATACAGAGCCATCTTAGTTTGGAGAAGTTATGGACTTAAGGTATCGAACGGTCGCACTCCGCAGTCATATTTGGGGCGGACCTGATTGGTGCTCTCTCTCTCGTGCCACAGCTGATCGGTCGATCAGCCAACGACCTTTGGGATCGTGCTGATATGCATTATCCTAGTGAGTTCGGACATCTAAAACACGCGATACATGTGCATGCTGGTGCCGCGTCAAAATCAATGGGAACAATCGTTGACCGGTCGATCAATTGATCAGTTGTAGGATGGAAGAAAGGTTCGATCGAATTTGGCGGAAATCCACGCAAATGTGGACGGACGCACATACTTGAAAGTGTGCGAATGTGCATTTATATCGTCCCGACTTCAGGTTCTAAGAAAATGCCGACTACCTTTAATACTCACCGTACGCTGTATTTTCTCTGGTTACGCTGGAGAGGGAGCAAAATTCTAAGCTAAGTATACCGACTGTGGAAAACGAAATCACTGCGGTGGTTTTGATTAGAAAGTGGACACTTTTGGTGTAGACTAGGATTAATCGAAAATGGCGTGATGGAATAATGAACCGCCAATTAGATCGACAACCAGCCGTAAAATGTCTGTCTCTTGCTCCTTTCTCTAGGGTTGTATTGTACCTAATTATCAATGCAAACCACCATGCATTCCTTTCATTCGTCTTGATAGTGTGGACGATAGTGGAGTTGATTATATGCAGATGTTAAGTACTTTTCCAAAGCTAGCAAACAGCAGTGATCGGATCGTCAACTGTTTTGTTCAAAGGAAACACACGTGCGGATGTCCGAAGTCAGAATAACATACAATCGGTTAGTAATAACTTGAGGGTCATTGCTTACACACGTTTCTGTTCAACCTAATGAAGTTTTACAAGGCACACCGAAAGTATAAAAATCTTCCATTATAAAAGATTTTCAAATGTGACGGTTTCAGGGAACATGGTTTAGGTAAATTGGATACCCATTCAGAAAACATAAAAGTGGACATATTGATTTGGAAATTCACCTTTTCCCCTAACTGTCTGATGGACACAATTTTACTTCATGTAGGACGTTGGTGAGTATAGCAAGACAAGCCACACAGTAAAGGAAGATGAATCAGCGTGTTTCAACACGACATGTCCATTATGTCTGTACCCCCACAACAACAAATGGCTAGTGTGTGCCGCGATTCATTGTGTACGAATGTGAACTAGCACAATCCAGTGCCCCAGAATATGTGAACGCGTTCGTGTGCAAAGGTTTGTTATTTGTGATGGTATTGTATTAACTCGGAAATGCACTGTTTCACCAGATTGTATTTATCTAACCTGCTCTTAACACGTACCACAATTGTATAAAGTGATCTAAGAGTGTCCGTGGACGGTGCTACAGCAGGCTAATCATTTCCTTTAGATTCACGAACCATATCTGTTGCTCAGCAAATAAACACTTCCAAGGTGAGACGTTTTCAGTTTCATTCTCTCCAGTAATTTCGATGAAAATGTACACTATCTTCATCCCTTGTCCAACGTTTGGTTGAGCCTGTCTAACTTTTACGGTAATAGTTTGACTCGTAATTGGACAAAAATCCTCCACGTGTCTCAAGGTCACTTATGTGCATCAGTGGGTGCGATGAGCTGTAGAGATCACTCACTGACGCAAACCACGCTAGGATCTGGCATGCATTAGCAAGCTAAAGCTGAGTTTTCGGGATCTGAAGTAAGATGCCAAGTCATGGAGGTTTTTAAGCCTTCACGATTGACAGCACGTCGACAGATAGTTGCCACAACGGACTGTTGGATTCCCCAGTACAATTGACCAGTACTGATATCTTGGGAAGAAATGGTTCTGGGTTTGTGTGGTAACTGGAAATAAGCAATAGTAATCGGAAATGTGATTAGCTCAAACCCAGAACTAGATTCTGCACAGTAGTAATAAATCAGCCCACGTTGATCTGAGATGGGTATTCTCCCCATTTCCGGTTGAGCTGACTCTGATTACAGCCGTTTGTTGAGTTCTACCGCGAATCAAGTTTTGTTATTCGGAAGAATTTTGGAGGTGGACTTCAAATTGTTAGTGTATAATGGCCTCACAAGGCGGTCGACGTGTTGCGTTCCGCAAGCAACGGGAAATTCGTAGATGAGGAGTTTTGGGTAGTGTTGTCACTGGATAATAACTCGGAGTTGAAGACACGCTTGCTTTTGGACGAAACACAATGCACTAAGCTGCATTGTGTGTGTGGTTCAATGGTGAAATCATCGTTCCTCCCATCATCACTCTTGAAGTTTGGCTATTGAAACGGCTGCTCGATCATTGATAGTCTTTGAATGCTTTCTCGATAGGTCGTATTGCATAAGTGTTTTGAATCAGGAACAAGACAAGCAGTGCTGAAAACAGGTTAGGTGGCAGACTACAAAATGTGGAACTAAGGACACGCTGACTAGTCTTGAACGCTCAGCACCAGTTGTGGTTTGTCCCGCTCATCCCTCCCCCCAGAAACGCTGTGCTGCGTGCGAACTGCCACTGCAAGTAGTTTGTCTCGCACCAGACAACCCATCAAAGACCGTCCGAATGAGAACAGTGTACTACAACGAATATCGGGATCCGACTGCTTGACCCCGTAGTATGTCATCAACAATGGTTTGTCCACACACAGCACCCATCATGTCCACATACCCACCGGATCGATGGCCAAACTGCGCGGTCAAACCAATGGACGAGCATGACGTGGTGGACCAGTCAAGCCATCGCCACTCGATTGGCCAGTGACCTAGTTTCTCTGTGATAAGTCAGATGGACATCGCGATCTAACTGCATAAACTGTTTATCTAATTGTACTGACCTGAAGATGATTTGTCCAAAACATTTCTCCTATATGTATGCAATTTCGAGACCGGCTGCTATGGTCTGTGCGGCCCAATCCTGTAGACGTAGTGTTAGGTTGGCATAATTTGGCTGTTGGATGGGCTCATTTCCAGTCCTCATCTCAGTCACACTAGATGCATATGAACAGATTGAAATCGTGCTAAACTTGAGAAGAAATACACGAACAAATATGATCGTTTCAAATTGGCGTTCATTAGAATCCGGAAATCTCGAAGTGACGATAATTTGTTCATAATTCTAAGAGATCCGATTGTAGCGAGAAGGCGTCCAATCAAGCACAATCTTCATTGCCCAATACGCTAGTCCTCATGCCACACGCGCGGTCGCGTATATTAGTCATCATTCCGGACTGCAACACCCCCAGGTGTCCGCCCACGCATCGTGTGCACTTCTGCCCGGTTTATGTGCGTGATCTGCGCCGTCTATCGGGAGGGGGGGTTTCTGCCTGCCATTCTCCACCTGTTGATCCGATTTCGTTGAGCAATGACTCGTCCGATTGCTCTTGTTCCCCTCCATCAATCTCCACTGGCCTCTGAACGTAGTTCACGACCGATTCGCGATATTCCTGCGAATGTTGGAATAATCGCGCCTCCGATTTCGTCGTCCCTTCTGTTTTTCCTGCCATGTATCGCCCGTTGGTCCAATCCAGTCGAGCGATGACTCATCCGGTCGCCCCCGCCGTCCCCGATCCGCTCGTTGTGGGATTTGGACGTGCCTCACCCCGCGTCGAGGTATTCCGCCGAGTGTTGGGATACCAACACTTCCGGCCTGAGTATCCACCACACTAGCAGTTCAGTAGCCCTTGCGTCCTGCCACGCTGGATTTGAGTGGCTGTTTTTCAGGGCGTTTCAGTGGTTGGTTTTGAGAAGGCCTTTTTGGTCGCAGGTTGGGGGAACGTGGGCGGATTACCTGGGCCTCGGCAACTGCCAATGCTCGACCTTTAACTAGTGCTGAAAGAGTAGCGACGGAGCTCGAGTTGTCGGTTCTTGTTGATGAGGCGGTTTGATTGGACCAGGCGCATGATGGCTGCAGAGCTGCATCAAATGTTGATCTAAAGCGTCTTGTTATGCGGTCAGCCGAGCTTGTTACGCATGGGCGAACTTGGGGACGCCCTGAACAGGCAGTTTATCCGTTAGTTGCAGACGCATAGTTTGTGTGCGATTAGATGGGACAGTTGGAGTGAGCTGTCCCACTTACCGTTGTGGATCATTTGAAAGGCAACGGAATGTGATTCTAGTCTAAACTGGGGGAGGTGTTTCATAGCGTGAAGACCGTGTCAGCGGTTTGACAGAACCCCAACCCACACACAAAATGAGGAACATTCTGATAACTTAGCAATGATGTGACTGTTATGCTTCGTTCCAATAATTTTTTCTTCCAAACAAACATTTTTGAACTGATTTACTACTCTGCTCGTTTTATGGAGAATTTATAACTATGTGAAATCAACAGTGTCACGCCCTCTTCATTTAGCTCATCGATTAGTACACGTCATTAGCATCATGCTACTTCCGTTTTGATTATTAAAGTAATTTTCCCGGAGGTGGCCGGATTGCTTTTGTTCTAATTCTTGCTCCACCTCACCCAAATTCACAGTGCATACAACTGGCGAAAATGTGACCGGCGGTGTGTTAACGCAGTGTCATCGCTCGGGTCTTTTTAAACAATATTGTTGGTCTTTATCGCCAAAAATAAACAGCTTTTTGTTTGTGCTCTCGTAGTTTATCAGTGCGCGTTTCTTAGCTTATGCTCATGAATGAACTGTTCCGAGCGGCCATTTTAAACGAGTACATCAAACAGAAACTGTCTCTCGTTCTTCACATGTACAATAGGGAATATTTTGGAAGCACTGTCAATGATATCTGGAAATCACGTTCTTGCTTGCTGTGTGATTCAACAGATAATGTTTCATCATTTTCACTGTCCGTGCTAACAAATTTAGTCAAGTTTCCCGGTGTTATATATGATTATTCATGTCCATCTAATGTGACGATCCCCACTGTATATTTGGTGGGTATGAAGATTGTAGCTGACAGATCCCAGTGAATCTAAATACACACCTGTCAGTACACTTCTAGTTGTTGACTTTCTGGTCGGTTAATGGTAAAACCCTGAAGTTAATCTGCACACTATAATAGGTGATGATGGATGAAACTCGATCTGTCAAAAAGTGTATCAAGCGGGCTTTCCAATCCTTACTGGTTGATTTCATTTGTAGGACAACAGTGTGCTGTTCCCAGTAGTTACCATTTGAGAGTAAACCTACACAAGTGTGAGGAAGAAAATTTTTGCAGTATATCCTCTGGTGTATAGGAATTTAAGTTTTGAGCCTGGTCCGGTTTAATTTATTTCGAAATTCTAATTCTCCGCTGTTCCATCATTTCATCAGGAACTTTTGAATATTGCCTTCTGGATTGGAAGCTAGATATTCACTGACTCATCAACAAGCTGAATACAGCGCATTTATATAGGTAAACCACTACCTGATTGAGTCTACAGGCTTGATTGAACAGCGCAGCGGTCATCGGTGACCACGGCAGTCGAGCGTTCAGATAATCGCTGTGTTGTATTGTCTACGTATCTCATTCCACAGAAATAAAGAGAATGGTACACACAATAAGAGGAAGCGTGGACGGTTAAGCAATTAAACCAGTCCGAACAGACAGCCCACGGAGTGCAATATAAACGGGTCGAAGGTCATTTGTTGGCATTCGCAGAAGCTGTCCACATTAGTCTGCTGCCTTCTCAATCATGCACCCAAAATGTATTATCGAAACATTGGAACTTCCATGACTGCGTTCGTGTCCGAAATAGGCCGATCATGCACTGCTGCTCATTGTCACGGCAGTCAACGTAATTCTCTTTAATCGACTCTTAGGAGTTACCTGGCTAGATCTCAACAAGACCTGATTCTCCTGACATTGATGGTGAAACCTATTTGTTCACTCGTCATCTTTCTCACGTGATCAATCCATATAAATATGCTGTATTTACCATTTTAATATGTTACCAAAAGCAAGTTTGGCTGACACATATTCCTGTCAAGTTCCGACCGAGTCTGTTTATATAAACTAGGTATTCATTAATTCCGTCAAAGTTTACCCAGAAGTGCTCTTTTTTATACTACATTTCACGTGTCCTTCTCATTCATGTGTCAGCCTTGTTTAGAGGTTAGCGTTGTAGCGAAGTCGCAATACTATTAAATCAATTTCATCAAAGAATGGTTCGATCTTACTAACAAGCCGGAAGCTACCTGTCAGTACTACTGAAAAACTCCAGACTGAAACATATAGGGATGGCCTATGTGGAAAATCAACTGTACACAAATGTATGAAAAATGGCCGCGACTAAATTATACGTTCGCCTCATGTTGTCGCGGTGCATTAAGGTTAATGCGATGACGGAAAGTTGACTGATCGCTTGGTGCCGTGAGACCCGGATGTACGTCATGACTTAGCGAAATTTGCAGTGGCCGGGCTGACTTGCTACTGGATCGGGTGTTGACAAGTTTCCAGGCCACTAAGATGTGGAATTGATGTTTTGGAACTGGGGGAAGGATGTAGTTGTGCTTGCCGGAACCGGTCGGTACACTTCAGATGAGCCATTATGGGTTAATCGAGAAGAAACAAAAAACATCACTCAATTTAAGCAAAACGAATGATAAACAGCCTCATCGGAGCAAGACAAAAATGGATATTTCCACTAGGTTTCATTGAAACAAGACGTACTTCAGAGTGAAGATTAACGTTTAAGCTCAACATCTCCGCTGGAGTTTTGCAAAAGATGCTGAAGAGTACTTCACATTTGAAGTGTACGAAACCGGGTGAAACCATATCACGCAATCCGTGGTAGATGGCGCGTCGTCCATTGTGAGCTAAGCTGTGTATTTTTTGACTCATCAACGAGAGTTGATTCGCTTCTGCCACAGAAAAATGGAATCCGGACGAGCCTGATGCATAAAAGTAGGACTGGCATGACATTGTGTTGCTGGTTCAACGTTCGTGGGGTGTGTGATGAGGTTGGTCTGGATAAGATTCCCGATTGATAAGCTCCAGCCAATCAGAGCCCATGCACAAGCTGTCATAGGCGGAACTGTCGTTGATCGGCCCTAACCAATCAAAAAACGGTGATCAGCTGCTTTACTCATGCTGTTTATAAACTGTGACGGTTAAGACATGTTGTTCGACTGCGTGCTCAGTTTAAACGGCCGAATTACTTCCACTCAATCTGGCTTCCTAACTGGCTATACGTAACCGACATAGTAATTTTAATGGACAACGTGACAGAGGCCAAAAACGATGGCCACATCTCAGACGCCACCTTCCTTGACTTTGCGGATGCGTTCGACCGTGTTCCACAGGGCCGTCTTGTGCATGAACTAAAAGCCAATGGCATCTAAGGAGAGATTCTGCGTTGGATCACCTCATACCTTGGTAACAGAAATTTTAGAGTGATAACCGAATCGGATCTATTTTCTTCCCCGATCTCCGCTGGAGTCTCTCGAGGATCCGTGCTTGGCCCACTATTATGTCTGGTATGCATCAATGATCTTCCCCGATCTTATTTCCAGCATCGCACTCTTTTATGCTGCTGACTTAAATATCTCGAATGCTTATGAACCCAGTGGATCTCGATAGTGCTGAATGTCAGTGGGATGTCGGGAGTCTGTCACTAAACGACAGTATATTTACGCAAATTTCGCTCAGAGGAAGATCGGGGAACTTATTCGTGGTACATGATGCACAAAGTGTAATAGATTTAGCAGAAGTTGACCTTGAAAAAGACCTAGTGATTTGGCTGTCGTTTGACTTATCCTTCTCGTATCACCACTAGATAGCCGCCAAAAAGGGAGCTAGAACTCCTGTTATGATAAAAGTAGCCGTCCTCCGCATAGACAGGTGTGTTTTTCAAACGTTTTACGGAGCCCACATGTGACAACTTCTTGAGTTGCTGAACAAGTCGTGTATATTGGCCTGAAAAAAGACATATTCACCATTGAACCTGTTCAGCGAGGAGCCACCAAAATGGTCACTGGCCTGAGACACTTCTACGAGTCTCGTCTTAAACGTTTTGACCTTTATCCACTTGAGTTTCGTAGAGCCCGCGGTGAATCACTCCTTACACACTTTTTCTTCAGCGTAGGGCTCGTGCAAAAATTCTTTACCACAGTGGCTGATACGGATTGCCAAGGCACAAGCTGTGATCTCGGATCTTCCTTAAGACAAGCTGGTCAAGTTAGACGATAATCAAGAACCCGACAATCAACCACCGAAATGCATCCTGATGCTCACTCTTTCTTTGACTGGACGAGTGACAAATTTTCTGACGAAACAAATCTTCAGTTCATTCGTCTTATATTATGATGAAATTGTCACTTCTTCCAGGACAGATTAGTTACAACGGTTACAAAGCGAAGTCAGCTCAAATCCTCTTGACACAGTGCAGAGAACAATGACAGAAAACCTAACAGGTTATTCGCATGACACTTGGTTCACAACCTCAGCTACTGGTGAGCAGGCATAAAAATACATTAAGTGATGACACGCATTCTGTGCTAAAAACACCGGACGTCTGAGTGGGTGGGCTATGCACAGCTGGAGGCATCATAGCAATCCGGTATGATCGCATAGTTTAGTCGCGTTTTTGCGCAGAATTAACTTTTCACATTATGCTATCAGGTGACGTATATGTGTTTTTCTCGACGAAATGAAGCTAATCTCGACCTCACATTGTTAAGGTTAGCCACCTGTTGTCTGCATTATGTGACAGTACGATGGTTGTATTTTTGATAGACAACGATTGCGTTTCCATTCCATTCATTCTCCTCTGAGTTTCTCTCTCATAGTATTGCTCTTATTTGTCCTGTGAAACCCGTACGTTTTTTCGACTTGTCTTTTTTTCTCAAACCATCCAAAACAGACTGAAATGTGCACAGAAACTTTCAGATTCCTTTACTATGTGAACTTCCTATTGTATTTTGTTTGCGACTGGCAGGAATGCACGAATATACTGCATCTCACAATATACTCTACATTAGTCAGCTTGTAACTGACGCTATTACAGTGTAGGATAGGTCTTTACACAAGGTGCAGATGGACATTGTAAACAGGATCTTAGTTAGTAACGGGTGTAGTTAGCCACTGCTTCGGTGTGGTGTTTTGTGTGAAATTGCATGATTAATACTAACACGGCGACCAAATGTTTGCGGGCTTAACAACCAGACATCAATAGAACCTTGTTCACAAACACACATAGATTCAGGCTAGATGTGACTGGCTCAAGAAGTATAGTAAATAAGACTAGTTTGAGATAAGAAACCTATAGGCTGATCTGCAAAATTCAAATTGTTTGAACCTCCATAAACCACGAGCGAGCAATATCTCTTATAAGGAAGAACGGATGTGTACGTGAGACCTTTGATCAATTTCTGAGAAGCTGACAACCACTTGAGCCGACCGATCGAAAAACATCAGCGTCTTATCCTTTCAGTTTTCTGCGCAGTGTGACGGCTTAGTTCGTTTGCCGTAGCCACGACAACCTCTGAGGTTGACCGTGGGCCTCGGGTTTGTTTGGCAAGATCATTTCTCATTCCGTTCAACACCCCCTGTAGTTATGACGTGCATAGTGAATAATACTCGTCAAAAATTAGGCCAAAGCGACAGAAGTGACTGTTTCTAGCAATAGAAACCTCTGACACTGACTGTTATTCATGTTTCGATGAGGTGCGCAATGTATGGTTCCATTGCAGATGTGAGCTCAGGAAAAGTTTAATTTTTGACGGGCAAAGACTATCATATAAGTTTACAACATTCGGTGGTGTAACCCTGAAGGTGTGGGAGAAGTTACATTCCTAGAAGTAGGAACGAAGTCAGAACTTGTTGCCCCATTTTTTCACTACAAAACTATTTCTACAAATTGTGAACTACCAACCACCTGACCTTGACGTTTCCACCGAGTGGTGAGGCAATTAAGAATGAAGTTATTTTACCGTTTGGGACTACTGGACAGATGAGAAGCTGATAACGATGGACAGATGCCTCTGCTGGATGTCCTGCCGACTAGAGAAGCAGACGACTCGTTATCTTGCAGCACACAACACAGAAACACCTGGTTGGGCCAATATCTTCATTATCAGGTTGTTACATCTGATCGCCTAGACCACAACGAGCAGCTGTTTTTGACAGCATTTTTAGGTAATGGTTACCATCCACATTTCATTGATAAATACGCTAAACCAATTGATCCCAAACTTACCCTGATCTTACCACGGAGTCGTGTTTATCTTTATCTATTTTGAGGGGATAATCTTTCTGTTATTGTCAGAAGCGGATTCACGTCAACCATCAAACCAACGTATAATGCTGTAAAACCCATGCTCATTGTTGAAAGGACATCGATACCATCGTCGTCAAGTGGGGACAGAGTAACCCTAACCATCAAATTTAACGTGATCTGCGGAAGCAGTTTCGTTGGTCTTACTTCAAGGCAACTGGGAATACACATCGATGAGCATATCTCCAGATGGTTGACTGATTCGGCAAACCGGACCTCGAATAGTGCCACTACTAGACACCTGAAGGAAATTGGACGAAAGGCGGATGCAACCATGGCTTTCCAAACAATGTAACGTACATAATCGTGTCACATTTTAAAATTCGCAGAGGCTGCGACAGTTCATCGGAACAATCATGTTCTTTGTATGCAGTAACAAATGATCATTTCCCTTGCTTTATCTCGATAGCTCCTATTTTCTTTTGTTCGAACTTCTACTGTTTTCTGAATTTTCTTATGTCACAACCAGACATCAGTCTGACAGTTCAGCTCAATTCTTGCCTTTCATATTTTCAGCCTCCAAATCACTGTGATCATAAACTTTCACCGTTTACCCTTTGACTCGTATTTCATAAGAGTTCCACATCAGCACCAACGTTGTTGACAATGACATTGTCATCCCACTGCGTCTACCGTCTTCGTCTACTGTTGCTATGCTCGCCCCCATAAACATCGTTTGTACCACTTTCACTGTGGTAACTGAAGTTTAACGGATAAAATGTTCTTGTACAACACATCTTAAGTCCTACTATCACATGTGAATTATGTTAATTCAGTAAAATTTGACGTTTGAATCACGTAATCTGTTTGAACAACAGGCTAAATCCATCTGCTGTTGCGTTATCTGTGTCATCAAGCATTAAGTCCCATCAAATGTAGCCTTAAGACATCAACTGAGGGATTCTGATAATCTCACCTGTTTTGCACAGCATACATGAGTGTTTCCAAAAAATTAGCAATGTCGCCTCCTGAGGCCATATTAACTAACGAGAAGAGATACCGGAAGGTTGAATGAGAAGGAGAAATTGAAGGATACCTCTGGAATCTGTATACAAAGATCTAGGATAGTGTCCGAGTGAGTTACGGCCTGCTCTTAATAAGCTGACTTCATTGCATTGAGCTAATTTATCGCATTTGCCGCCGAGTTTGTTTTCAGATTTGTGCTGAATTACATTGAATTGTGTAGTAATTTGTCGCTACGCTGACCCTAGTATTCATGCATTGTTAAATTTTAAATGAGGGGACATTGACGTTACATTCAGGAGGCTAAAAAGACATTGATATCACCTTCAGGAATATAAAGGAGAGACAAGCTGAAAACGTTTGAAAACCACTGAGATACACAATGGAAAATTTTCATGAGTACACAGTGAACCATAGGCCTTGAAATGAGTGTTTGGCTGCCTACTGAGAAGTTGCTGTGAAGGTGTCTAAACCAGCGCTTTAGCTGTTGGATTTCGTAGATTGGACATATATGTACTTGCTGCATTGTTGACCAATTCTGGCCGGGCGAACAGGCTGGTGGAAGGGATCGCCCGCTAAACCTGCGTTAAATTTTCTCTTGCGAAGGTCCCAGAGTGTCTGGCACCAGGATATGCTATCATCTCGTCCAGACAAACTGGCCTGAACTTCGCACTAAAATCTGTTACTTCATTGGACATGATCAGTTTGCCAACCAGTGATAACCATAAAATCTTAGCCCCTATTTTTCCGCCTGTAGACTTTTTACGTACCTGGTGGTTCATACGGTTGGCAGCATCCGATTCGGATTAGCCTGTCACAGTGACCGAAGCCAAAGAACGCCTGTGGTTATCTATCACTGCAATCGGCTTGCGCTGAACCACTTACAGTTCCACCCACACACCACATATCCAGTGTAAACCCGAAGGAATAAGACCGGGAGGTGTGCCAGTGGGGACTTTCTGTCCAGCCGACCAATGTTCGTTAGCCAGTTGATTGGCTAATAAGGAAAGGAAACTCTTGTCTCTCGGAAACTAAACAGAGAGAGGCTATAATGACGAGATCTACACTGAGAAGAAAGATTTCTGCAGTGTAATACAAGAAGCATTGCAGTATAGGAGTGCAGGGTAGTGAATCCCAGAGAAGATAGAGATGAAAAGCAAAATTTTCATTGAACTATGAAAAGCCAGGCAGACCATTTATCATACAGTCCACCAACAAATCCGATTCTGACAGTCAAGTTAATACTGTGATTTGCCGACAAGAATGCACAACGCACGGTGATCGATTAGTACACCAAATGTGACTAGACAGTATGAAGCCGTTGGCATATCCTGTGTACCTATGGGGTTGTAGATCGCTGACCCCGAAAGATATTTCACGCCACCAGCGGATGCTCACATAACCGGAGAGGTTATCGTATGTGCGCTTAGCCAACTGTATTCCAGTGCAATGCAGACTGATCAATATTATGCACCGATAATTGTTAGATGATATTCTGTTGGTTAAACACTCAGTTATGTTTGACACGTCTGTATGTAACGGCCCAACGGTGTCCTGTGATTAACAATTTTATTTCGGACAGAATAGCCGTACTTTAGCCAACTGCGTCACAGTGAAATCGGTGATGAAATTTCAAACTCTGCAATATAGTAACTCCTGTCAATAAATACAACCTCCCGGATGAAACGATGTTTCGTGAAAAGAAATTCCATGACATTGTACTCCGTAGGACAAGACCAATTCCTCCCATATATCACATGCACATTTTGTTCTGTTGCTACGTAAACCATCGCGATAAGTTAAAACGTAATTTATTCAAACTGTTACATGCTTCTTGTGAGATGTGCTCTTAGGAAGCCCTCTGTCCCACGTGGTCTCTCTAATGTACATTTGTTTTAATCATCATGCACCATAATTGCTTCAATCAATTCATTCAAACCCTGATGCCGTGATGCCACTAGACAAGCGCACAAGTTTTTTCAACTGTTGCCACGTATAATTTGCTTTCATGCCAATCAAGTCAGAGTAAGACAAGAAACTACATTGGATAGCACCGAAAGTGTATAATCCGCATTCAAACAGATAGGTTCTTGCAGATTGTACGTTCCTGTCTCTTTTTGCTGACAGGTGAAAAATGGCGTTAGATGGCATATCGGTGTGAAGAAAAAGTGAATGAATACAAATGAAGGGTGGATTCAATGAAGCACATGAGTTCAATCGTTTCAACAACGAACACTGAAAAAGATTGGAACAACATTCCATCGTATATACGCATTTTATGGAATAACGGCTGGGAAACTTGCAGTACAGGTTGTATCTCAAGCACGTTCCGACCGAGTAATATTTTAAAACTCTCAACCAACAGTTTGACAATGCGTTCCAGTGTGAACAGATGTTAACCGTGAAGCCGTCCTGTCTGCAAAGTAACCTGTCTAGTAAACCACTCAATTTCCACAAATGACCACTTAGGCGTTCACCTTTGTTTAGTGGAAGGAGATATGCCAGTGAATAATCTAGGGGTGTGGATCATTTTGTAGGTAAGAATTAGATCTTCCCTGAGGTGTCTGTAATCTACTGAAAATGGAAATAATTCTTCTAGTCTTTCCGGGTATGGGATATCCTTAGGCCCCATAATTCTACTGGCTCATCTCTGAGTCCTTTCTATAAGTGCTAAATGTTTTCTAAGAGATCGTCGACAGTCTCGTATGTTCGTTTCCAGATATGGACAGATTATGGAGGCGGACATAGTGGGAAACTCTTCAGGGCGCGTAGTCCCACAAATTCTTCTCAAGAAATTCGAGGTTATTTGTGTCTTTTTAGCTATGGCTGCACAGTTTGTGGATAAACTCAAAATGCCTGCCATTCTGACCCCTAGGTCCCGTTCGAACACTGACACGAGTAGTTTTTTGTCGCCAAGATAATAGTCAACACATTTTTGATGGTGAGCCTGTAAGATTTCGCGTCTGATGACACTGAGCGGCACGTTATTTTTCACATACCACTGATTGATACAGTTCAAATGGACACAGTAATTCAAGAAGTTATTGGCCAGTTTTGTCGTCTATCATTTTACAAATATGCCGGAACGAACAAGAAATCGTGCTCAGTAGTGGATAACGGAAAAGTCGTAACTACGGACAATGGAACATAAATTTGCTAGTAGTCCTGGTTGAAGATGTGCATTTGCCTTATAACGACTGGAGTGGAGGCAGTTGACGGAACTAGGGAAGATTTTAGTGACAAATATTATATATTTCAACATGTTGAGACAGTAAATTCAGGGAGACTGGAACGACGGTCATAAGACAAACGTTTCATAGCTCTAGAAACTATTCCAGACAAATTGACGTAAGAGTTCACAAGAAATCACCGCCCAGTAATACGACAAACGGGTGGGTGTGTATGTACATTCGCAAAACAGGAGATAAGACTATATGGGGTTAGAACGGACCTGGAAGTAAGACGTAAAAAGTGGAGTTACTCATTTTGGTACAAATATATCAACAACCAATGACCCCATCAAACTGCGCAACAATGTGAGTTTTTAGTGTTTAACTGACTAGGAAGAGCCTTGTTCTAGAAGTACAGTTAGAAAGAAATATCAAAAACTTCTAGTAGTACGTTGCTTTAGAAGAATGGCGTGCGGTATATCGATTGAACAGTTCAGTACGACCATTGTGCAGGTTGAGGGAAGAAAATATGTCTACATATCAAACTATGCAGGCGATAACGTTTATTTCAACCGGAATGGGTTCTCAGAACGAGCAGGGAACTTGTGCAGGACGGAAAAAGTTGAGAAGGGTTTGTACGCCAGTGAACACCCGAATCTACAACGAATAGGGACGCTTGAACGCTGAATTATCCAGAGTAGGAACGATTCGTCAGGCAAATGGTGATGCACTGTCTAGACACATTTTGAGCGAATTTGGTGTTTGGAACTTGTGGACTACTAACTTCTTCCAGGCCCAGAACGGTGAATCGTGTTCGTTTCGAGATAACTCGTAACACAACAATTCCGTCACAATGTGTTGCAAAGATAGGGATGTGATATGAACCTTGACCGGTGTTGAAGTTCACAGTGAGGCACACCATTCTTTCAAAACCACTCCTCATGAGATACCAATTGGTGGTGTTTTATCGTGAGAGTGAAAAATTCTTGGGTACATTTGTTAAGAGTGCACTAAACTGTCTGTACTAGTAACAATTTTCACGTGTTTACATAAATGACGCCCCATAAGTTGGTGCGTTCAAGTTATTCTGTCGGCAAGACACATTCTGGGCGTTGAGGTGATAGGTACTCTGTATACATACTTCTTTGAGGAACAGCACGAAAGTTCGCGGGATAGAAATGTCAACTCAGCGTCTGAGTTAGATTTCACTAACGCTACAAGCACCCTGGTGTAGTATCCCGGATGACCCAACCAACGGAATAGTAAAAACTCAACAGCTCGCTGTGTGTGATGAACTATTGGCGATTTCCAAGTGGGCTGGTCAAGATAGTGAAGACCATCGTGTTCAAATTAGTTTGCTTACTAACGGTATGCAGATGCTTAGTTACAAAACGCGAAATGTGGACGGTATTTCGACGAGTTGTTTAGTAAGCTATGTACGTTCGTAGTTGGGAGTTTCAACCACTTTATACGGAAAATTAATCACGTCGACAATACTTATGAAAAAATGGCTCTCTTTGAACGTGAAGAAAATTTAAATGTCTAGAGTGAAGGAAACGCTGAAACATCGGAACAGTGTAGTGCTAGATCCTGAACTCGTACGCCCAGAGCTTCCCCAACTTTATGCTACCGTGAATCGGAAGTCGCAGGGAGAAAACGATGAATCTGCAAACAAACTTTATTTATTGATTTACTCACCGTTCACAACAGACTTCAACGTAACAATTAAGGGGTGCTAGGGAGCTGGACGTGAGAGCACCTTGAGCACAACCGCACAGCAGCCGCCAGAGTGGAAGAGTGCGTCGACGGAAAATTCCAGTCGACCTTCAGAATTCAAACAAGCGTTAGACTGGTTAAGCGGCGTTCCTAACGGTAATAGCTCAACTTTGTTATCCTAGTGAATGTAACCTACAGCAGTAGAGATGATGTGGATTCATTATACAGCTACGAGCATAACTGCGATACCTATGCCGGCCCACTAACTTTGATGCTAGTGGTTTGTAGTAAGTTCACATATACAAGGTAATGTGGACAGGCGCGGTGGTACTGGCAAGGCAAATCTCACGTCGCGGGGAGTTTAGAATTTTGGGGGATGTCGAAGGTGATCTCACTACAACAGCAGTGTTCGGTAGGCGCAAAACAGTAATGAATTACGGACGATTCTCAAGTGTAGGCATGTTGGAAAGTAGTGACTCGTTTACGGTTGACTTTTTGTGGCGTTCCTCAGGTTCGCACAGCAATGTAGATGGTAAGGTGTGCAGTTTAAAAAGATTGAGTTCAAGAGGATTCCTGATCAATTTAAAAATGTTCCAAAGTTAAATAACTTGAGGGTTCATGTTCATGTAGTCCAAAATGAGCAGTTCACATCAAGGTCCGATTGATATAATTCTCTTATCCGGACATTCATCATTACGTCCCCCCTCATTAGTTATACCGTTCTTCTGTGGTGTCTGTCAGTCTTTCCGCATACACGTTGCTGTCTCAAACGTTCATCAGAATACAATGGTATTTCTGAGTTAGTTCAGTTCATTTCTTCTAAACACCACAGTTTGTGGCAAATTCTTCCATGAAGTACATAGTGATTACCCACACATAACCTTTTCCGTTTCTGGTACACGAACTCGTCGGAGGTTACACTTTGACCGAACATCCTCATCAAGGCTCCCGGACTACTCCTTATTTTCCAGGCTATCATATACGTTCAGAAAAATTGTGAGCAATGACATTGAGAACAGCTAACATTCTCAGGAGTGACCACATACATGAATGATATAAAATGAAAGCGGAAAACCTTGGTAAGGGTAAGCACAGAGTTCGTTAACCAAGAAACTAGTAGGGGTGGATATTCGTTCCCCAATATTGTACGGTTTTTGTGGACAATATGCAGAGTAAAATTTACGTTTTCATTCATCGGAAAGAACCGGCTGATATGGGCAATCCTGAAGTGTATTAGTACATCATAGGTGAAGCAGATTCACAAAGTATGGGGGAACTGAATGAATGCAAACACCGGAGTGTTGAGTCACTGCGTCTCCGATGTACCACAATAACACGGCGGAAGTCAAGTTACCGGATTGGTGTAAATTCGTAACGCTTGATACCGCAGGCGCCAAAGCGTTAGGAGTGATGGCAGACTGAACCCCCGAGAAAACCAACTCGAAGTAAGCTTTGACTTGACTGACTTCACTCAGGAAATACTTTGAGCGCATTTTCCCCGTCTATACGTGACTCCCAGATTCACATAAATAGAGCAACGTTTTCCTGGTGTTGTCGGGTTGGAGGTTGAGATACCTATATTCGCTGTTTGTATTCTCTGTTAATCTGTCTTGTTACGTTATTCGTGGGCTGTACACAATGAATCGATTGATATGGTTGGTTGGGACACATTCGAAGTGTTGGTGTTGATCAGCCTTTGTGCTTTTTATTCAGCTGGACCACCACAATTTTACGCTAAGCGCATCGACTAACCGACGAGCAAGTAAGGCAGGCTCCAGTCTTGTCTTTAGGATGACCAGCTGTTCAGTATCTCATGGGTTGTATTCGAGACAGGGCGCGTGCACAAAACCAATATGTCCAGGTATTGCGGCTTCTGTGATCTCTGGTTAGCCGCTACAACGACAAAAGTTGTCTAGCTAATACCAACAACTACTGACGTAATCCCACCGCTGACCGCCCAGTACATTCGAATGAAAGTGAAGTAAAACAACATGAATTGGAATTTCTCAATCTGTGGCAATGGGTATTCAGTAGTTTGCATTTATTCTGTGTTCGCTGTATATCGGCGAAGAGTCAAGTTCGTCAGCTTGTTGTCTATTCCCACAGCCTTATCCGTTTCTTAGGTAACCTTCTTGTGCGTAGCCAACCGCAACATGTCATTCCAAAATCAGACACAAAACTCCAGCANCAACATGTCATTCCAAAATCAGACACAAAACTCCAGCAGGTAATTTTGGGCCTGTTGACGCCAACCGGTAGCTTTAACAGTCAACAGTTGATTGTCTTGGTTACGTCGAGCGATCACCAGAGTTCTCAGAAAGAACGCCCAGTAGCCGGCATCCAAAACCATATGTGTCGGACCGGAGCGTGTGTGCAGCGTATCCGCGCAATGTCTGTGCGAGTGATGTTACACAGGCACACAGGAGAGGTCGTCCTATTGAAAACAGACTGAAATGGCCACCGGTAATCGAGTTTGACAAAAGCAGTTGAAACGATAGTAACTATTGAGATCACTTACTGAGTTCAGTAGTGACGAAGTAAGTCTGGACTCAATCACGGAATTTACGTACTCTCTCACACCTGTTCTGAACATTTTGTTAAAAACTAACAACACGCAAGTGTAAGCAGGGCAGGTGCCCATTCAATCAGATTACTTGCGTGATTCAGGCATGGCTAAATGGAAGTGTACGAACACACCGGCGTTTTATGAACAACGCATTTCGTCTGAGGGCGTAAACAGAGAATCACAACGTCATCCCCATTCTTTCAGTTCGGAGCAGAGCAAGCCGTTGTGGATAACTGCAGTAACAAATCCGAAGTCTGTGGAGATTAAAATTCTTTACTTACGACGTTTCATTGTTTATTTCGACAGCACTGACACTGAAAAACATCCACGATCGATTTATCCATAAGTAACGGCCCTGGACCAAAACACTGCTTAAAACTGAACGCCTATTTGATAGACAATCGAATTCCTAAGATAAAAGGCTTTCGATGAATTTACTGTATTGATTTGTAAAGAACTTTCTACACAACCCGAGGTCGATTTGGGTCTAAGCTAACGATACTCGATCGTGGCACCTCAAGTATTAGTGGTGTACAAGGGATTAGCAATCACTTTGATAGATCAATAAAAAAACTCTTCACAATGGTTATTCAAACTAACATACGATTGTTTTCGATCGGTCTGTCCACATGGGGATAGAACGGTTTTGTCGGATAGACGATAACGCATCACTAGTTTACAGCGTCCACCACAGATCGAATGCAACAAAACACTGATGATAGCACATCGGCTGAAAAAACGGAATAACTTGTAGGTTGCTATTCGATCCCTTTATGCTGAAAACACTATAGCTGGACCGGTATCGACTCAATGACATTCCGAATGATGAAAGTAACCTTGTGAAAGCAGATCACTATGCTAGGCGTAGACGATGGCTCACTTGAAAACGGTGATCAAAACAGTTGAAACAAGAAATGGACAAGACGATTTTTGCTTGATGACGGTTTCGAACCGATGACAACAACTCGTGGGTTGTGTAGCAATTGTACACATACACACACTGAGGAGTCCACACGCTAGGAGCGCATACAAAGAGACGGGAAATCAGGGACGGACACAAGCATAAGCACCATAGAAAAGACCACAAATGTGGCGAGAAAATTACGAAGAACATCAGCCCGGAATCGTAAACAGAGAAGCCTAATTGCCATGGAAAACGGGAGAAGGAAGCGGCCTAATGGGAACTTTAACTGTTTCAGACTTCTGGGGGAATTCACGAGCCCATGTGACCGAAGAGAACGTAGCAGAATGTTTTCAAAATAGAGAACACGTGAACAATAATAGTTAAACAGCTAAGGCACATCGGTTGATGATCAACAGGCGGGCGAATGAGAGCCAAGTAAAAACAGAAGCGTGCTGGAAAACCAAACAACTGTGTTCACAATTCTGGTAATCACATTCACTGGGGAATCATACACGGTTGGCGGCATCCGATTCGGATTAGCCTGTCACAGTGACCGAAGCCAAAGGACGCCTGCGGATATCTATCACTGCGATCGGCTTGCGCTGCACCAATTGCAGTTCCACCAACACACCACATATCCAATGTAAATCATACACACACACGCACAATCATGATGTGCGGACAGACAGCGGTATAATATGTACAAACAGTTTAAATCGTATAAAATCTATCATCGGGCTAACAACCACGTACGTCACCCTTCACTCCACATGAATATTGTAGAGAAGGGCGGGTTAAAGGCAGTGGGAAACCAAAAGGTTGCAACCCGATGCAGACTGGACAGAAGACAGATTGCAATAACAAATGTCATAGAAAGACGGTCAGTGAGCCACGCGAGCGCAAGTGTAACAGGTGGAGGAGAATTCCGACCGAGCCCACACACGCACAAATAGACAATATCGAGGCTAAGAGGAAAAATAATTAGGAATTCGTTGATCGGCGAGAACAAAATCAGTCCGATGATCAGTGAATCGCAACAGATTACCGATCTCGTTTTATGGTAACACAGGGGAGGGGCGAGGCGTGATCCCGAGGGTGAGACACGGAGAGAATGGGGGAAGCAGTGAGTTCGAACAATTTGAGCTACTCCGTTTGACCGTTCAAATCACAATCAATGCCATCGGCAGAAGTGCCGGTTGAGGTCGCCCGCCCGTTAGAGAAAGTATTGACCGCCTCAGACTTAGAGTCCTGCTCTTGAAACGTTTTGACACTAGTCACTTCAGGAATGATACCAGGATGATGATGATTTGAGGACGAGGAGTTACCAACGGGACTGGTAGACGGGGAAGTGTGTAATGAAGAGTCAGTCGAAGGACTGTCATCCGTGAGGGCACCAGAATTTGACGGATGCGATGTGTTTACCTGGAGAAAAAAAAACGAGCAAATTGCGTGGGCAGCAACCGTGCGATCAGACGGCTGAGGAGGACTACACAGCCATGGTCATACAATGCCTTTGATAAGCCGACAAACGTGGTTTAGCTGATTAGCAGAGGAAATGAACGGTTTATGACGAGGAAAGCATAAGTGGACCGGTGATTTAGTACAGCTGCCTACAGTTTCGAAACGAATACGTAACAATTATGGGACATCCATGAATTTGGTTAGGCAATATCTTCATCATTATACTTTGAAAATGGATAATGGAGCTTGTAGTGTGATACATAGGCCAGTTTATAATTGGGACCAACCTATTATGTGATGTACAATTGACCACATCTCGTCACGTCATTGACGGCACCTGTAGTGGTCACTGACCAACAAGGACTAAACGAACATTTTAATCTAATCATAGAGAAGCGGATCAAAACGATGGTTAGTTAAGTTGCACGTTAGTTGAGTTTTTTGCGGAGAAACAGAAACATTTACGCATAAAGCACTGATCCAGGTTCAGTGAAACAATCAGATCACCATACAGTGACTCCATGATATCTAGGAGTTTTGCTGTTGTCACTGAGATCTTGACAATGACAAGTGACCGTCGAACGAACACCGAAGAGTACCATCATTTTGGCAATCAATTGAATAAGCTAGATAAATCAAATTGAGTAACTACTCTCTGTGATTCAACTTCTATTTTTCTGAATAGGCCTGATATTGCCACATCAGACCAGTTGGTGTTAACTGCCTGATCTCCCAGATTCCAGCACATCACAGTACGTATGCAGTGGCCGCTACCAGGTAAATTGTGGGACGCAGATGACAGCAGACTAAACAAAATTTCAAACACGTGTATTCCAAAAGAATATAGTTCCTAACTTTAAATCACAAGATATCCTTGCTGCATGACACGCAAAGTATTGTCAAGCTGTTCGAGCCTAGGCAGAAGTAACTACAACAACCGGGTTCAAACTCATGCCAATCTGATTAGCAATCAGAAGTGGTTATGACTGAAACGACCCTGGAATATATAGCGTCTGCTAAAATTGTCTCAGCTCACTGGAACACGGTAGGTAATTCGTACTGATTTGACACACTTCTTCCAGCCAACTTCCTAGGAAATAGTGAGGTATCCACCAGCGCGTCCTAATCCCACATTCACAATGTATTATTGGATGGCAATTTCATGATTCTCAGCAGAATGGTAAATCGTCGTAGGGTTGAAAAAAATCCGTCGTATGGAATATACAGTATTCCAAAATAAATCACAAGTAATCGTGCCCACGACTGTCTAACTGGAGTCTTGTTCTAACACCCAGCTGTAGAGGTACATCACATCGATTAAAAAAACAATTTGTCAGTAGGGTTCACGGGGAAAACTAAGGATGAGAAGATATCCGAGCCTTGAAGGTTTTACTAGGTATGACACGTTTGTGAATATCGACGCATCGTATAATGTGAAAGTCAAACCTAACTGATAGGAGGGAACAGCCTGACAGCTCCGACTGACCATTCTTTTCTCAGAATGACAATTGCGACTGTGTGAAACAGTCAGCGGACGAATCGTGACAGATTCGATCATGCCGTATTGACTCGTCGGTACAATATCTACGATTATACGAACCATTTTATACATCAAGCGGCTACAGCAAGGACTACGTTTCTGACCATACAAAGCCGGCTGCTTCAATCAACTGAACCCAATGACTTCAACAAACCAATTACTGCTGACTACAAAATGGCTTAATCTAGTCTCTACTCAGATGACAGTCTAGAACCAACGAGGGCGGTAATTGCTGCAGCATCAAACCCGCATGTTCACCTTTCCGTACCCTACAGAAGTGAGGGTATTTTTCTTACGACAAACCGTCGCTTAGGTGCTGCCGTTGCACGAACCTAACCTGCAGTAGTAATGGCCATTGTCCGTTCAGTTGCCTGTCTCACTTTTCCAAATCTGGGTGCCCTTCCTCGCCAAATGTAAAACAATGCAACAAATAACAATGTGCATACAGAGCAGCATACGGTGTCTGCACGGACATGCGTTCAGTTACGGTGACCGAAGATCTGTTCAAATGGATATTGGACACAGAAAACCCTATCCCTCAAAGCTCTGTCACAAAGCACTTGCTACATACCGGATGAGCAGTCAGACTGGATTCAATTTGTACGATCAACCGGCAGAGACACGTGTGGTTACTCTTGTCCCGAGTTGATGTCGATCTGACAGTGAAAACCAGAAGGATGTCCCGACAGAACTGCGCATTTTTGTGAGCGAAAAACTTCGACCCTGTTTATGGTTCTATTGAAGTTTTCCTAAGCCATTTTTTGAATGCCCCGTTTTTGGCATCGTGTCAACTGAATGTGTGTATTCGCCATAAATAGCGTTCCGCTAATATTATTCGGTTCGCACACCAAAAAAACTCACGTTTGGAGACAGCAAAGATTGTGGGCTAGGATGACGTGACAGAATTGCAGAATGCATAAATCCTGAATATGCCAACGAAGCAAACAGACTTTTGTGAAATAAGTTGCATGCTGCGTGTAACGCTTTCTGGCTAATACTTCTTTTTACTCAAACAAACTGCAATGTTGCTCGTTTCATTCGATGATGACTCTTCATCATTCGCCCTCTAATGTTGCTTCACAAGTCACAGCAACACGACAATGTCATTTAGCATCTTCCTGCGGTTAACGGGAGACACAGAATCTCGGCCATTCTTTGTTGTGAGCTGTTCGGTACGAAAGTACGAAAGATAGCCAGCGACCCTAGTCGCCTCAACCGGTACGCGTCGACAGCTGATGGTTGAAACGACGACTCAATCTGTCCGTCTTGTTCAGGGCTGTGTACGTTGGACCTTGAGGCGGCGTGAGTTTCTCGCGTGACAATTTTTTTTAATGCAGGCCGAACTATCTGTCGTACTGGGACGCTTGGGTGTACAATCTAAAGTTGCACGATGGACGCGAAACAGTGGGCGTTCGCGTACACAGCAGTATGACCGAAACGGATGCCGGCAAGGAAGGGAGTGGGTGGTATCAGTAAACGTTTGTCCACTATGAGCTATTTAAGGAAATATACATTTGGTGGACGGTATATGTACATGAATTTAACGGTGCACCATTGGGGTACCTTGAGCCTGATAGGGAGCCTCTGTGATATATCATCTAACGTTAGTAGAGAACCAGTACCCATCAGCTCAATCAGCAAGTAAGCAATGAGGAGACTACCCACGCTGAGTTCTATGCCAGCTGTCTACGCTCGAGGTACCTCCCGAAATTCCATTTGATACAGGTAACAACAGCAGATAGGCGAATTACACTGACAAGGAAACGGGCAGAATCAGGTTTTTAGCCTGGAATCATTAGGTTGATTAGAGGACGGCTGAGGCGGAGCAACATCGTTATGGAAATGTGAACGAAAAGTAGACGATTGCCAGTTAAGTAAGAACAAAAATATTGACAGTTTGGGCGAGCAAACTTTTTACAGTTCGCTCTGTACGCAGGAAATTTGCTCTGAACACTGAACGAATTAGAATTACTTTGGCAAATCCAGAAATTGGTTGGCGTCTTGGCGATAGTGAGGGTGGATCGAAACCAGAGGCAGCGGTGGCACCATTGGAATTACACTGGTCTAGTTTCGATTGCAACCGGGCCACAGTAGCCTGCTCCTTCTTCAAAGACTCGTGCTCAATTTGGACCAGATAACGGAACTGATTAAGTAGACGAATCAAGTCCGGCTTTGGTGTGTGTTCGTCGTAACTGACAGTCTCTAGTAGCCTTGTGAGTGACAGAGAATGCACACTGGATCGACCATCGTTTGAACACGTGTCAAAACCGAACAGACCTAAGTTTTGCTGTTGTTGTTCCAACTGTTGTAGAAACGAAAATACTATTCATCAGTAAGAGTAAAGAAAGCAAGGTCGATTTCACAAATCATCACAAGTAGCGTCACCGCTGATTAGGAGTGAAGGATCCTACAGAACACGCAAATTGCACAGGTATCAGTGAAATTTGGTAAGGGCCACCCATTTGGATAGAAAAACTTTCAAAAATACATGAGCAAATGGCAAGAAAAGATGCGCACGTGCACCTTCACCCTTAATGCGCTCGTCAGGGTAACGGTCGTGTGAACAACATTAAGAACAGCTTTTGAGTTCAGAGTAACACATGGTGAACAAGAATCGCCAATGCTTCTATCATGCTTCGAGTAATCGATATTTGTACTGTCTGATTACGGCTAAATTTGCTCTCGATTCCATGAGAAGGATTCATAAGAAAGTTCGCTGATTTACGCGCTTGAATTCTCGTTTAAAACCACCTGTCAGTTCTACCTGTCCACAAGGCATAATCGAAAGACCACATATCGTTGTGAAAGACAAGCACGGTTGAGAAGACCAGTTGAGTAAACAACCACTCGAGTGACAACGGAGATCAGAGGTGAAGAAATCGGATATTTGGCTTTTTCTGGTATTATGTTCGCTTTCTCATACCAAGGGATAGACTGTAGTACTGTAGCGAAAAGGCGTCCAACAAAGCACAATCTTTATTGCCCAATACGATAGTTATCATGTTATGCGCAAGCTCGCGTTTATGAGTCATCACTATGGGCCGCGAAACCCCCAGGTGTCCGCTCACGCATCATCTGTACTTCTGCCTGATACATGTACGCGATCGACGCCGTCTATAAAGGGGATGGTATTCTGTCTGTCCTTCTCCGCCCGTTGGTACAATTGCACTGAGCAATGGCTGGTCCGATTGCTCTTGTCATCATCATCATACACAGCAATACACCAGTGGGTAAGACTAATGCTTAACTGCCACACAACCACGAAGGAAAAGCAAACCCTATATAGGAAGAAAAGAGGGAAAAAGAAGCGCACGGGAAGGGACCTAACTAC
>QNGE01000166.1:163176-179090 GCA_008508345.1 Paragonimus westermani | reverse complement strand
GGAGGGGTCAGCAGTAGCATGTTTTCGCCTATCCACCCTGCTGTATGCAGCAGATAGGGCGACCCGGTTTATACTGCGAGACGGCCGATGCAGTATGGAATTGTTTATGTTGTGAGGATTCATGGTTGTGTGTGGGCTGAGGTACTGTCAGGACGCCCAGACCTAGACAGTAGAATGATTAGGGTTCTCAATCAAAGTCTTTGGCTCAAAAGCCTGTACCGCAAGGCAGCGGATGGGTGGCGGTGTACCAGAAATGGTGTTTTTCAGGAATAGATGACAACCGTCTTCCAACCCCCAACCTGGAAGACCAGGAGACTGTGGTTTGTCAGACCTCTATCTATTGGCCTTCCTGGTACGAGTAACTCTGGTGTGGTTACCACACCGTCCAGTTTAGCCGAAAAGATCATCGAGATGTGCAAGCCGTCACACTACGGCAAGGTCCAGTCTCACCGTGACCGGAGTTCGGACAAAAGGGCCATAGAAACCGAGTTCTACCCGTTCTCTATTTTGATTCATAAACTAGGGTTTTTTCTCTCTGTCACAGCTCTATTGGAATTGAGTACCAATGTCAGTCACTAGGATACTATTACCAATGTTGATGTGAGGCTTATACTCTACGTGTTGGAACTTGGGACTGATTCAGAGTGTGGTGTATTGTAAAGTCGGAGGTGCGAGTTTTCGAACGCTCGGCCGAATACCTCAACACGGGGAGGTACGTTCAAAAGCCTGCCGCGACCGGATCAAGGACAACGTGCGCGACCGGATGAGTCATCGCTCGACTGGATCGGACCAACGGGCGAGGCAGGGCAGGCGAAATACGACAGACGGCCAGATCGGAGGCGTGGTTTTTCCCACATTTAGAGGAACATCACGACACGATGTTGGAATACGGTCAAGGCCAACACTGGGTGGATGGCGGACAGCACGAGCAGCCGGACGAGCCATCGCGCAACGAAATCGGACAAACAGACGAGGAATGGCAAGCGGAAAACCCCCCGATAGAAAGCACCGATCACACACGTAAACCGGTTAGATGTGCACACGACGTGTGAACGGAAACCGGGGGGTGTTGTGGATTGGAATTATTACTCATAAACGAGAGTGCGCGTGTTGCATGTGACTAGCGATTTGGACAATAAAGATTGTGCTTTGTTGGACGCCTTCTCGCTACAAGAGCGCCCGTTTTGTCCACCGTGCACAAAGTGTGACACACTGAGAAGCCTGGGTTATCAAGGACAACAGGATAGGCACCAGACATATGGGTCCGAGACTGTTTCATAATGTGCACACTCAAGTGCAAATATCATACATGACTTGGTTTGATTCGCATGCTGGGAGGTTTATATTCGCGAAACTAATGTTGAAAAAGACGGACCAAGCTCTGGGATTACAAAACCAATTGTGACGCAACTATGAACACAATGGCAACACAATGGCCTTTTAATCTAAACAATGGGGTAGGAGATAAGGTGGCTGTAGTGATACACTGTTTTACATGAATACGCACATAAACATGTTTGTGGCGTCAGTAAGTGGGAAACAGCATACACGCCAACAGACTGTTTCTACGTGAACTCACACACGTATACATGCGTGCGTAAAAACAACAGCCAGGTGATCGTTTAATCGTAAACAGAAGATTGAGTTTGATAAACGGAATTATAGCATATTTCAAATCTAGAGTACAAAGAAGCCTGACCTCACGTCGCATAGGGATAAATATGGATGATGGTGGTGTTCCAATGAGATTGTGCACACCAACCACAAGTAGCGACTCCCCGCTACATCTACTTGAGGTTGATTAGTCTACACATGTCGTTAGCATAAACGCCTGCAGCTGACTTTGATACCCAATTCTTATGCAAACATGGGACGAGGCACAAGATTAAAGATTAAGGAATAGGGGAATAGGGAGAGATTTAATCCCAACCCGCCATGTCCAAACTCAACAGGACAGTAACAAAGTCACAACATCCTGCCAACGTACAAATAATCGAGTTGTAAGCGATTGCAAGGGCACCTTCGTGAAGCCCTACAAATTCCCAATACTTTACAGGCAATTCAGTCATACGATAACAAACACACCAATACTGAACGTGGTTAGTCGCCATTTCATTCGGCGACAGTAGCTAAAGAACCTCAACCAGATAGACGAACAAAATCCACAGTTTTAATTTACTAGTGACTGTTTTCTTTTTTGGGCCTACGATTGATTAGTTTCCTCGTACATTATATCCATAGGTTGGGGGCTTGGTTAAGACTGAATGACGTGATGACCAGCGGATACATAACCAAATACGACTATGAACTTTCAAGGCTCGATCCAAAAAGTCGAAGCATTGATATCTAACCACTGTACTACCTGAACGCTGATGCTACAAAATGCGTGCGACGGAACGCACAAATTGACGGTGGAAAATTTTGGAAGAGATTGATATCAAACAAGTTTAGCGATCACGTTTTGGAGCCATAAATTCACACAATAACTGAGACACCCGTTTGACAGCAATGAATTTCAACGTTGGAAAAGACTACCACCACCTTAGACTAAAAAATTTCAGTTTTCATTTCACTTTCTTTACTCTCGTCATTCGAAATACAGCTTCCCATGTACACGTGTAAAAGTTATTACCAGGGCCCACAACCAATACGCTTCAGGCGACATCACTAGCAAAGGACTACCACAAGACCACATCTACTTGGGGTGACCGGTCCAATCTTGACGGCGGTTAGAAGACCACTTCAGCGTAGTGTATTCCTACCTGGTTATTAGTTCGGCTACCATGTCTATTGATGGGTTAGAGACGTTTTACGCTGTTTCGAGTGAAGAGACCTGCAAATCTACCGAGAGTTTCCAAATATCTCTTTTTCGTGATCATCGTGTGGTAAATTGATAACGGAATTCGGTTTCCGTGAAAATTCCTCAAGTAGAGTAAGTACACGTGGGTGAATTTTAAGTAAAGCGTTAGGTTGATGCCACAATCACCTCGAGCTGAGGAAGAGGTCACATCTTGACGCAATGCAGCAGGTTACACACCTCGATGATCCACTGGGTTAAACTTAGCAGTGTGCAGATCTCTGTTACCGTTCATCGACCTCTAGACGTGACGGTGTTCAATGCTGGGTGAAACGACCCGTGTCGGTGGAGCCGCACTAACGAGCTCATTGCTGGGGACAGCATCTGATTTTGAAGACGAATCACTCGTTGGTGTTTATCAGAGTCCAGAGTAATATGACCAAGACACTGAAGATATAGTCTGTCAGTAGCTTCGACTTCTCAGACACGACCAACCACATTCACATCTAATTCGTCTCAGCCTCGACACATTCAATTGAGCGTTAGGGTTCGGAATTCACGACATCACTTTGTTTTCCGCCGTATCTGCGACCAAGCAGAACGCTTTTCTCGTACTTCTTAATCACGCTGGGTCACACAGAAGGACTGGATATAAACGAAAGGTAAAGAGGTTGCAATTCACTAGTTCAGTATGGTCCTTGTAGGGCGCCAATGAAATACTAGTACAACTCTGCGTCTTTGGAGGCGCGCGAGAAGTTCATGTGCCTTGAGAGAGTTGCATCGGCGTCGGTGGAAGGTCTGGTGAGTCCGTAAGGTTGAAGCCCGGATGATTTGCGCCAGCTCACGACACAAGTGGAATCGGCAAGATATCAATCTCCCTGTGAAAGACCGAGGGCATGTGCTTGAGTAGTCTTACGGCAAGAATGTTAAACCAGGTACGTCCACGGTGAGGACGTTCACAGCGTCCGTTCTCAACTACCGGTGACCCCGACGAATCACCAGTAAATAGTAAAAGTCAATGGTGCCCCTGCTACGAAAAACGCAGTCTGACGTAATGTCATTCTATCGCAAATTTCTTCTCTTCATCTCACACCTCACTTATTGCCCTTCACAGTTGTTGTGACACGTTTGTGAAGCAATGCAAGCATTTATGCTAAATATGTACATAAACGTATACCCATTCGGGGACTGATAGTAAGGGGCGTATGTGATTAACACCAGTGTGGTGGTAGCGTGAAGACACCAACTAACCCAATCCGTATCCCCTTGTCTTACGATTCGATTGTCTAGATATTTTCTGGATTAAATAACAATATAAAAAGGAAGCTAAGAGAAACCACGGGGAGTGACAGGCTCAATTCAACGTGATCTATATAAACACTAATCAGGACAACTAAGATGTATATGCAGGTCGAGCACTTTTAGACATCCAAAGTGTACATGGACTTAGATTAGCTAAGAGAGCTTGACCCACTAGTGCTCATCCGGGATTGAACAATCATACATAGATCAACGATGTACCGCAGATCACATCCGAGGATCGAACAATACAACAGTTCACGGAAAAGATTTCCATAACCAAACCAGATTACCATCGATGTTAGAAGGTTGGTCTATCTCAAACAGACACAAACTTACAGTTGCGAGGGATCAATCGCCTCGAAGGAGGAGGATTTCCGTAATTCTGTATCGTCTTCAGTTAAATACTGTTTACATTTAGGGCACAAGGGGGCGATAGCCGGGAACGTTTGAACACAAGACGAACGAAGTTGTTCTAATTCAGCAGTCAAGTTCAATACTTGTGACTCCATTGCGCACAATTTGGCTCGGTCTGCATACTCTCGGTCGCGTTCGGCGGACAGCTGCGATTCGAGCTGAGCAAGTCTGGTTTGCGAGTCCATCAGAGCCGTGGAACGCTCGATATTCGCTGATTGTAGGCGGGCCTCAGCGGTCTGCAGCGCGATCCGCAACTGTTCAGATTCGCGTTTCAGACAATCTAGTTCAGATATACACGCCTGAAAAAGCGCACCGGATGTGGGAATGCGTTAAAGAAAGGCGTGAGATGAGCGAAAGCAAAGAGCAAAAGTGGTTAAAAAAAGTGAAGCACTGAACACGAAAAGTACTCACATTTTGTGTCAGGACTAGCGCATCGTATTCTTTGGTCATGCGATTGTGCTCATCGCGAACATCGGTATTTTCTCGTTCCAATTGCTAACAAGACAGGAGAGGGAGGGATAGGAACAAGCGCGTGAACAGGACCGTTGATGGTAGTTTGGATTGGAAGAGAACATGAAACAAGGAAAACCAATTCAGAGTCATGAATAACGTGTTGACAAACAGCACAATGACATGCTGCCTATTGGGTGGCTGTATCAAGAGAGTGGGTCTGAACACGCTGATCGGAATCACAAAGAACATCACAGATGAGAAACTGTCGTGCAAGTGTTTACAGCTTCGACGATCTTATTCGACAAAATCAGTGTCACAACGAAATCAGAATGACATAA
Source organism: Paragonimus westermani (assembly GCA_008508345.1). Taxonomy (NCBI): domain Eukaryota; kingdom Metazoa; phylum Platyhelminthes; class Trematoda; order Plagiorchiida; family Troglotrematidae; genus Paragonimus; species Paragonimus westermani. The sequence continues at coordinate 173,786 of QNGE01000166.1, read as the reverse complement.
AAATAAGTGTTACGACTGTTTCAAAACGTGAAAAGTGTTCCACTTGCACTTGTGAATAAGCACATTTGTGGCGTGAATACATCGAACACTACCTAGTCATAAAGTTCAGGTGGGCAGATAGACCGAACAGAGCATCTTTTGTTCAGACGAAAAGCACTGAACGTCCAGGTGTGGCGATTTGAGCGACACAATCAGACGATAACGATGTACACAGAAGTTGCATAGCGGGTTCGCCATGAGCAAGGGAGAAGGCATTCTGATTGCATATTTTACGAAAATCGGTTATTTTAACCGAAATCACAACTTCAACTACCGTTGTTTGTAAAACAAGCAGCGGACTCATCTAGACTATTGCTGCAAGGTCCCGCTTCGCTAAATTTTGCGCTCGAAGCGTGAACGTGATGATGGCTGAAACAAAAGATTCGCCAGGGCAGAGGTAAGGTTGAACTAGTATGCGGATTCAAGAATATTAATTAGTGACTCGGCGGCGATTTGGTAACGTGAATTAGCAGTTACCGCTAGCGGACTCGAAAGTGAATAACACGTAGAAAATCAGAAAAAGTGGGACGGATCTTAAAGGAACACAGTCTGGACGATTAAGGTAGGATCTTGTGGAAAGCGGTAGTACTCGCTTTGACAAGAAGCACGTTTTGAGGAGAGCACGTTTCAGTGGCGTTTTTCCTTGGTGGGTGTTGATATGGCATGGTTCCAAGGCACTGATGAGCACGTCCCACGCTAGGTCAGCCTTGAGTTTTGCAGAACGATGGGTGAAGATTGTTCAGGAACGGGTTTGTGCTCGACAATAATACAACTTGAGTTCGGTTACGCAAGTGTCATGTTGGGGAAACTGGGCTTTTGTCAAGCCTCATGAAAGCGTTTGTTAGACGGGAGTTTCTTCTCTTGAGAAGAGTACTACATCGTAAGCCGACGATGAATTAACGAGGATGACCATACGGGATAATCGTTATGCTACACTAAGTGGTAGAAACCCAAGTACTTTTTCTTGCTAGGATGTACTTAGTGAAGGTTCAGTGCTTGCTTCAAACTCCTTCGGAGGACCACAGAAAAGCACAAGGGAGGTCGGTCAATCAATGACATTTTAAGCACTAAAAAGTCTACCAGTAAGAAACATGATGCACGGTTTCAGTTAGGTTCAGACAGCAACATTCTATGACCGAGAACAGGGTTAGAGGGAGGCATGTCTCTTTTGTTTCAAAAAAGTTGCTGGAACTGCCTGCGTAGACTGAGATTACTAGCAAGCCAGTGTTCAGTTTCCTACAGTCGATAAAAGTCATCAGGATCTGACTAGCTGCGATGTTGCCTTATTCATTCGAGTTATGGAGAAGCTGACAGAAACAAACGCAACAATTTAGAGAGTAATTCTATTTCTTCCGTAATATTACAAACTACGGGAATCACAGCAAGCGAATTGAAAAGAGTGTGATCAATAAACAGTGCAACAATCCACACAGGACGCTAAATTGTGTACCTAAACGGAAAAACAAACAATGATAGCACGCATAGATTTGCGCGGGATCACGTTCGAATTGAGAAGGAACAGTCCAAACGCAGTCGGAAGCGATGCGGATAGTGCGGACTACGAGCAACACATCAACGCAGACCGTACAGGGTTAGTACATAGTTTATCGGAACTGCCGGCTGGATAACGACATGCGTACTGAGGGAATTGGAGTAGGCTCGTAGAAACGAACGACAGCTGTCCGGCCGAAAATTGACAGACGGTCGACTGGTAAGCACATCAAAGGTCAATGGAAATCCATCATGCATTGCATAGGATAGCAACAAATGTTATTTGCGTATTCTGGTGTCCAAAAGCTCTGGTCAAAGATAAACCAAGCACACAAACAAACAAGTCCTTGCACGCGAAACCGTGGCTACCCACAAATGGGAGCAAAATGAGTTTTATCACGTTTGTTTCTCTCAGAAAAACCGCCCAGAAATGGACACTGACATAGGCCATCGCGATTATTCGAAGGAATAATCGATCGGTTAAGAACGTAAGTTCGCAGTGAACCCACATAATCCGCACTTTTCCCTCAACTATATTTTGTTCGCTCACGCATTCGTGTTTTCTGGTCTGTTAACTGTTACTATTTCCATTCAACTCCACCATTGACAATCCATTAGCCTACACAGAAATCATGTGTTACCCAGATAAATGAGAGCACTCCAGTCGTACAAGATCAGATGAGGGTATGCGAACAGACGTACACGAGCACAGAAGTTTGATTTCGGTTTAAAGCCGACGGAGGAGGAATGTCCCCCTGCAACATTACACTACAACTACCACGGCTTCTTTAAGCGGGAAAAATTCCGATAAAAAGGGCAACCCGCAGATCAGCATAGCAGCAAAATAGGGGACAACCGATACGCACAAGGATGAAGCAGCAAATTGATCAGAAGATAGGTCAAAGCGTATATGAATTTTAGACGTCTCTTCCATCCGTCCTCAACGTTACTGAATACATGTAAAATGAAGTCAGTGGACAACAATGATGTACAATCGCTATGATAACTCCTCCAAGATTCAACTGGTTCTGCCCCTTGATTTTTTTCCACTACAAGTCTATCGGTGTGCACCTCCTAGGTCGTATTTGATAAGGGAACTGACACAAACGTAGGCAATGTTGTTCGGGTCACCAAACAAATGGAGCATCTGCTAAACTTCGTCAATATACGGTTGGAAGAAATCACACGGTGATCAGACGATCGTGTGACCCAGAAACATAAAAGTGCTCATCGATTCGCTGAGCGAGGATAGCAAATGCCGGTTAGCAGACTGCCAGTAGGGAACATGTTGGTGATGTAACAACATACAAACCAAACCGGTTACACTGAAGTGATTTGGTATCAAACACACAAAATAAAAGCATATAGCTTAGTGTCTTCCACCAACAATGACACTTCAATCGTTACGCGGATCTTAGGTCAACAATATTTCGTGAAGACAACATTGCTTGATTGCACAATAACGGGGCAAAGAAGAGAAAAACAGAGCAAGTCAATCGACGAGTAAACGATCACTCAGAGGTTGTTCCATATCCACGGGAAACAGATATAACTGATAAGATATCACAAGTCCATTTGAGCAATATATGGATCAGTTATCAATCCGTGTGGGTGACTGTTTAGTGAACTTTGAACATCAGCCTCTGAATGGAGTATGCGATCGGATTCGGAGGTGCCAGGTACCATAAAGAATATACCCATTGATTATGCACATATGAAATGAACCTGTTGATATTATTCATGATCGAATCGGAATGACGAATACAAGGGTCCGAATGCGAGCTTTGAATGATTCCAATAATCTATATTTAGCCTTCAGTTCGACTAGGACTGATACTAAGATTTCACAGTAAACAGGGCAATAGTATGCTGTGGTAACGAAGCCTAATCGAACGGCTGCTAGCTATAGGCATAGGAAAACTGCGTTGTGACTCCAGCAACCGCTGCTAACCACAACAGTAGCAAGAAATTATACAGAGAGAAAAAATTCCACAAAAATAGAGGAAAAACACGAAGGGTAGGATTTCATGTCAGTGAAAGCGATCAACAAGTCCAGATAGACCCGGACAGACAAAGCCCAATTTTTCAATAGAACAGTCAGGGGCTTCGTATTTCACGGTCATGTCGTCACCTGACTACTCTATGGCTTTCTCAAGTCAGTAGGGCCTGGCATGATAAACACTCGGCTGGTGGACACAGTATGTGGACTAGCCACCACAGACCATGCATTTTTATCAGTTGATCAAATGATGACTGGCTTGTCCGTTCAGTTACTGCCAGCGCTTATGCTATGCAGGTTTGGGTGTAACATACCCGCATGGCAATCAGCATGTCGTATGATAACATTTTGTGATGAAAAATGTGAAAACTTAACGATGAAACTAAACAGTCGAAATGGAAGGGTACATGACAAATTCGGAAAACTGAGAAACGGTTAAAAGCAAATATCATTACTGCCTGTGACAGGGACGTATTGGTGGTTGACACTGTCCGGAATAAAACAAACAACCAAATGAAATAGCAGATTTGCAAGTGAAGGAAAGGCACCGCATCCAGAAGGTTTACACTATTCTACCACAATCACTGAACCTGCTTTACAGGCAACACAGTCAAACAATACCAACATCTACTTGACTGAACCCCTCAGGCATGACATGACAAAAACCGTATGTTCTGCTGAAAAACACTGTTTCTCGGCATCATTTGCTGGACCACGAAGCAGACAGGAAGACGATGATTAGACACAAACAAGTGAGAGTGCTAATCCATAAATTGTTTGCAATCACATCAAATCGTTGGAACCCACATTGAAATCAAAGAGAACATTTTACTAAATTACTCGTTGAGGTTAAAGGCAAATATGAAAAAGTCCAGTCTGTTATGAAAACGGCAACTTGAGGCAGGGATAACAAATTCAGAGAAAAAATGGCCAAAAAGGTTTTTTTTAGTACCACAGCATGGCATCATGCAGATGTAGTATTCATCAATACCTTTCGTTCAAAAAAGCTGTTACTACGGCACTGATCACCAAGAGCCCTGAACACAAGAAGTACGTATCCAGACATTATTTCTCGCGAGTGATTTATCCGCTCGCATCAGATTGCAGCGGTGCTTACACTAGCTAAAGCAAACCGACATCTATGTGAGTTGAGAGTCGAACAATTCCACAAAAGGCTGTTAGGGTCAATGACACAAACAAACAGTTTAGTGGATAGCAGAAAGAGAAACTTAGGGCCATCGACGACGAAATACAACGCAGCAACGGGCCGTCAAACTCACCACCCGATTAACACATCTGTTACGTTTTCAAGCGATACATACTCCACACTCTTGGTAATCAATGAATCTTTGTTGAGCAAGCAAACAATCAGCTTTTTATACACAGACGATACATCCGGTTGCTGGTTTTTATCCACACCCTTCAAAAAACACTACATAGGAGCATTGATTATTATGGATTAGGAGGTACGGAACCAGGTACGTGCTGAAAAAATGAAAAGGAACCTTTTCCGTCCGTTCAAACGCATCGGATCAACGAAATCCGACTTGCCACACTCTCCAAACAGAAAGCAATGTATACGTAGCGGCTATTCGATGTAACCAAGTTGCAACGTTTACCTCAATTTTACGGTGCTGCGTCTCCGCCTGCTGCAGAGTGTCTTGCAGTTTGTCTGCCAACTGATGAACTGCTTGCTCTGCTTGTTCGGCTCGTTTTACTTCGGTATCCAGCTGTTGTCGAATGGTCTTCGTGTCTCGTGAAGTCTTTTTTTTGGCGGTGGTCAACTGAGCTTTTGTTGTAGCCAAACGTGCTTCAAGGTTCTGCAAGAGAAAAGTGAGAAAAAGGAAACAGGAAAATTGTAGGTGAACACACCATGACTAGTAGGCCATAATGTATCTAACTGAAAGAAAACTATAATGGGGTTAGAGTCCACGTGCACTGTCTCGGAGAGTAACTAGATGGTATACAACCACCTCCTGACATTATTTCCCACACATAATAACCACTCATAACTATAGAACGATATTCATGTTTCATTAAAAGTTGGACGTTACCATTTTTATGCCGATTAAGACATTCAACAAATCGATTCATTCATAGGTTGAGAGCCTGGTCAGAGGGTGCAGTAACAAGCCATCGCATACTGCAACACTGACGTCAGATGATCTGAGAGAAAAGACTACCAGCCTGATAACCGACCTTGTTTCCGTCCAGTGACAACCGGGTGTCTTTTCGGTATCATCGCTGATACCATCAGTAGTTTCCAATCATCTTACAGGATTGTTCGTGACGGATCGTGTCTCATTAGATCGGCCTTACTGTTCCTTGTTATACTGTAAACCGTACGTCTGTTGCTCAAATATTATTCTATTTCAAATGGACACGCTTTTTTTATACTTGCTGACCACATTATTTACGTCAACTTAAGTGCCTGCGAAAAGCGTGTTAAGAGGTTCTCTCTGACTCGCTCGATAAATCGCAAGACGAGCTCACCGGTTAGACATCTCAGACGGGCTTCACACTAACGGATCGGATAGTGTTTAGGTTTACAGTTATCAGGCAATGCTGTTGTAGCTATACTATTCCGCATACGGCTTGCAACCCCAGATGACATTTCGGGTTTTGTTCCACGAATCCCTCGAACAAGCCCTGCGCGTTGTAATGTGTCATTGTAACAACTGACCTATAGAAGAGATATGATTGTAATCCATTTCGGTTTACCAGTTAGACCACGTGAAATGATCATTTTCCGTCCTACCCAGTGTAGGGCTACGACAGGTGATAGAACACGTGTGCTGATGAATTGATACGGAAAGGAAAGACAACCGCTACCAAATAGAATATTCAGTCAAAATGGAGTACACTTGGTTGTGATACAGTGTACACGAGAATTGGAATTTGTGACGGAATTGTCATTTTGGCACACAGAACATAACAGGACAACTCTTCGATCGGGACGAATATGGGTCTAACGCGATCTCGTGCTAACAAACCTGTTGGCTCGGATATGTACTTTAGGGTTCATCGTAGCACTGACCAGAGCAGCCGCATTTGTGGAACTGTGGATTGGCAGAGTAGCGGCTGGGTAATAAGGTCCAAAACAACTGACGCGAAAACAGCTTACTGGGACCAAGGCACTGTCTATATCGCGGTTCCAATGAGACATAACAACCGAGAATGGAGGAGCGGTTACACTGTGATGAACGACAAGTTTGTCAACGTGAATCACCTGTGGGCGCCTTTCATCTTCTTTTCTCTGTTCAATTTGTCCACTCTATAATATATGGTAATGTGCTTTCACGTGTAGTGTTATGTGTGACACACAAACGGTTTGCCAGACAACGTTCCTGTCGAGAACCTAAACGATCGTGAATGCCACCACTGCTCAGTTCTTCGACTGCAGCCGGCTAGTTAAAAAGCGACTCTATCCACAAAAGTCTGAGTGTCGGAATGCATCATGTGACATTAGACGGAGTGTATTGGAGCCAACACAAAACTGGCATGGAGTAGGATAACCCATATCACAAGACACGTTTGATGTTTAAAGTCAAGCAGCCGTCTGAGTAGTCGACATAGATGGACATGAAATTGGACGAAAAACGAATGTTATGCTGCAAGTAAGCAGATGATCACAGTGAAAGGTGGAATTGATAAAACATTCAGTGAGTACGATATAAAACCTAAGAAGAGAAGACGATGTTATTGTCATAACCAGTCCACTGATGGTTTTCATTGAACAACTTTTTGACCCACTCGATTACACTGGCTAGGTGGTTTAACCCTATCAACTAGTCCGCTCCATCAGATCCATCTCGTGTTTACAGGCAATAAAAAAACCTGTTTGTTTCAAAGTGGATGGACCAAAATGTGTGTAAGGATTCGTTTTTCCTGTCGCTGCTTGCTTCACTTCCACGTCATCAAGATCAAGGTAGCGTGAGAATGATTGTCGCAAAATCGTTCGTGAAAGCCTCAACCCTTTCGTAATCTGGTGGACTCTCAATTTACCTACTCGAAGCATTTCTATAATCCACCACTTCATACGCTATGCCCCGTAATGCTGACCAGAGAGCCGATGATTCTAAATACGTCCCGTAACCATGGCCACAGACCTAGACTATGAGGGCCTTTCACTTCTTTTCTTCAGCTTTGTTGGCGCATTGTGTGACGAACTTATAGTCTTATTCACCGTCTTCACCCCACCTACATGCACTCCCATACTGATCTATAGTGTCTTATATTTTTAATATCTTCCTTCCCAGCCTAAACTTTACCAATGGAGTCTGACCATTCACTTTTTGAAAGACAGAGGCTTTATTTTCATAGTAGCTTACCAGCTGACTAACCAGCCTTAGCCGAATATAACACGAAGGCTTTCATTCATACACCTCCCAGTCTTATTCCCTCGGGTTTACAATAAATAAGTGGTGTGTGAGAGAAATTACAAGTGGTGCAACGCAAGCTAGTTGCGGTGAGTGCTATGCGTATGCAACCTTTGACTTCGGTCACTGCGACAGACTAATCTGAAACGGATGCTGTCAACCAACATACCGATGACACAGCAATGTCACCAACATACTGCTGAGTACACTTGCCATCATCCATGACAGAAGTGAATAGGTAAGATGATCAAAGTTGAATTCGGGGAAACAATAAACTGGTAGCAATTCGACTTCGGTAACACAATGTCCAGTTTGCAGTCGATCTGTAAGGATGAGAAACTGGATCTACCTATATAGACACCACCCTGTGGCCGAAACTCTACCTCGCGACCGTACGATTGACAGTCGGCATGGTTATTGTTTAACAATCTGAAGCGTGCTATGGAATATACATAGCAATACAGAAATTGGACATATGAGAAAGAAACAAAACCAAAATCTTGCAGATGAACGAATCCGATTGCTCTAATCATGAGAAGCCCCGAGGAAGAGGACAAGTTGAGAGTAAACTGATAATGAGGGAAGGGAATTACATTTTCGACAGAAACCGCAGTTATGTCTACATCACCATCATAACAGCCATCAACCTGACCAAAGGTACTGTGACCCGGGCCGCCGCTCGCCTCAACAGTGACGTGGAATACCCTACAAAGAAACGTTACTAAGAAGGTTAATAATTACTAAAAGAAGACTAAGCAGAACTAGAAATGGTATGGATACAGGTACGCCATTGACTGCGACACATCGCCATCTCGGATAACGTCTCTAACCAGCGGTTTGAGTGATCACGAAGACCCCATCCAGGCAGGCGATGCCTACCCACTTTGCTCAATGGAGCAGTCAAGGTCTTCATATTTCGTGACCCTGCTGTTGCTTGACCACCACGTGGTTTTACCCAACTGTTGGTGGCCTTAGTATATAATGCCCGGTACGGTAAACGCTCAGCTGGCATACGGAACACGTGACCCAACCATCGCAAGCTGTGCGACGCAATTAGTTGACCAATTAGTCAAGCATCCCGAGCGTTCCTGAATACGCGCCGGCGAACTGCCACATTGCTCACACGATCAGCCCACTTAATGTGGGCCAACTGGCGGAGACAACGACGGTCAAACACAGCAAGCCTGTTGATATCTTCCCTGTAAACAGGCCACGTTTCCGAACCATACAGCAAAATGGAACGCACACAGGCGTTATATACCCTTTCTTTCAGCGGCAACCGAAAGTCTTTTCGACGCCACAGATGATGCAGTTTGGAAAATGCAACTCGTGCTTTTCCTATCCTCGCCGACATCTCATCAGCAATGTTACAGGCTGACGAGATAGTGTTACCGAAGTATGTGAAACTGTCCACAGTCTCAAGCGGATTACCTGCAATAAAGAAAGTAGGGATGGAAATGCCCCAGTCTTGAAGCAGCACTTTGCACTTTGAAGGTGCGAAGCGAATTCCATACAAACCAGCCCGGTCACTCACCTTGTTCAGCATGGTCTGCATGTCTTCGGCAGACGGGCTAAGTAAGACAATGTCGTCCGCGTATTCCAGATCGGTCAATCTAGCGACAGGAAGAAACTCGATACCAAGCCCATTGGACTTCCCAAGCGCACCTTCCGGATCGTCGCCCATGACAAAATTGAACAGACAGGGTGAAATCGGACACCCCTGACGAACGCCACTAGAAGTGATGAACGCCCGAGACAGTTGTCCATAAACTCTCACCCTGCATGCACAGTGAGCGTACAATGATCTCAATAGATTCACGTATTTCTCTGGTACTCCCTTGCCAAGGAGACAGCTTCAGAGAACGTTACGAGCAATTGAATCGAATACAGCCCTCAGGTCCAAAAAGACCACGGCCGTCGGCTGCCTATATGAATGCCGAAGTTCCAAGATCCGTCGTAAGGTAAAAATGTGATCAACACACCCCCGACCAAATCTGAATCCTGCGTGTTCTTCGTGTATCTGATTTTCCATGGGCTTAGTGAGCCGACGTAAAATGAGGCCAGTGAGTAACTTGGATGCAACAAACCAAACCGATGCTTCTGTGGTTGTCACTTAGACTTCGAGCCCCCTTTTTGAAAACGGGAAGGACTGTTGATAGGCACCAATCAGGAGGTAGTTCTTCCGTCTCCCAGATCGTCTGGAGAAGTTTTGTCAGTTCTGATAGCAACCTCACTCAACCATCCTTGAAAAGAGAAAGAGAGAGGTGGTCTGATCCAGGAGACTTATTACGCTCCAATAAGTTGAGCTCCATGACCACTTCTGCTTCCGATAGCGGACCGTCTGGAATGCAATAGCTGACCAATCAATTCCCGTTGTCCACATGATCTGGTTGAGGCGAACTGAACTGCTCTTCAAAATGTTCAGCCTACCTGTCAAGTCGGTGAGAATAGCTGATGATAAGCGAACCATCTTTTTCACATATGATCTCACTTACACCGAGTTGACGGTCAGTACAACCACGGATTAGGGAAAAAGGCCTTCTGCTATTTCCAGATAAAAAGACTTTTTCCATCTCTTTCGATTGTTGGACCAAGTAGTGCTCACGGTCATTGCGCAAGCTTTGAGTCAGTTTGCGCTTAAGTTCTCGACGGTCGTCATCGTATTCAGAACCAGGTCATCATCATCATCATCATCATCATCA
>QNGE01000166.1:143944-161606 GCA_008508345.1 Paragonimus westermani | reverse complement strand
CTCACTTGGCAGTGAGGGGCTTGCCTAGCCCGAGGGCGCAGTGAATAAGACAATAATGTCTGATTCTGAACACTGCTGCGCGCAGCGGATGTACTCGAAGCTACATCAGGGCTTTTAGAGATATTTGATGTTTTTCGACCGTATTGGATAATACGCCGGCGGTCACGGTCAACCGTTGGACGACCGGAGTGCCTCTTTGTTTAAGGGTACCTTTTCTAACCCCCTTCTTCCTGATACGGAAGACAGCAGTGGCGCAACTATAAAAGTATTCCGCTGTATGCCCATAGGATCGTGCCTCACTACCTAAACACTCCTACGCGGTCAGTAGTGTGACGTACAATCCTATGAGTGTAACCGCTTTTCGTCCAACTGCTCCTCTTTGGCCTGTCTGACAAGGTTGCACCTGGAAAGACCGGAGTCCTAGTCAGCATAGCCCGCCGGATCAAAACAGTACACAAGCCCGACCACCTCGTCAAGGTAGCAGTATAGATCGGGCAGCTATATCTACACTGTGACTGCGAAAGTATATGCAAATTACAGTTGAACTCATGTAACTTATCAAGCAGCAAGGGAATGTAGACAAATATATGTACGAAAATGCCACTTATGGACGTGGCACCGAAGACCATCATGATTAAGAACCAAGTAAGATCAGTCTGGATGGCAGGTTAAACGTCATTCGTCAAAGCAGCACAGTAGTAATTGAGTGTGCGTATACCTTTTGCGGAATAGATAAACTGTATTATTTTAGAGGATACTAACCTCATTTCGCTGACACGCTAGGGTGACCTCTTTAGCCAGTCGGGCAATTTCATCCTGTAACGTTCGCAGCAACACAACATCGGGGCTGTGAGAGCGGTGTGCCTCAGATGAGACGGTTGAATTTCTGACTCCTTCGATATGCTCAGAATTCTGAAGAGGGGTCGAGCTAAAAGAGAGGATTGTCAGGACAAGTAATGGATGAACTAGACAGGCACTAGGTTCTATCAAAGAGGTGAACATCTAGACCGACAGACGGCAGAACCGACTAACGCAATGTGTCAATCGCATCAAATCAAACACGTACATGAACAAACGAGCATGTATGCTTGATAACGGTGTGCCATCACAATTAACAAACAGAAGGACACATGGTTGCATATTATAAACAGGTACACATGTGTAAACACGTCAGATATAAATGACCTACATAAAACGTGGAGTCAGCATATTTTCATTCATAGAACCGCAGTGAGAAAGTTGTGAATGGTGACAACCGAAACTACGGAATCCAAATACCGGTTGATTGCAGTCCTATTAACGGAAGATGTCAACAGAATGAGTGCGCGTCACTCATTGATTGAGACCATAGTCAGCAAGAGTGTGGATGCTACGAGGACCCCATTGTCATACACACCAAGATCGGTAAAGCTGGACGAATACATCAACAGCTCGATTCGAGAATGAGCACAAATCTATGAAGAACTTTATTCATTTCCCAAACAGTCTAAAGTTGAAAACGTGTGTACGTGTGCACCTGTCTAACGTAACCACAAAAACAACTCAGTAGTAAAACTGTCACCAGCACTGTCCCCATTCAAACAAAATCGATTGATATGAGGTTATTACAGCCGTGTTCTTCCTCGTGGTTATGTAGGAGCACACATACACACAAAAACACAAAGCGAAGGAAGTCGGAGTAGACTGAAGTACGAAAACGAAAATGAAAAATACCATGGCAACAAATATTTGCCTGTACGTAAGAGAAGTTCACGGAACAATACATACGCAAGGACCATCCCAACAACGAGTGAATGGCAGATACGTATACAAGTGACAGATCAGCACAGTCGGTCGACTGACTTTCCACTTTCTTTTTACCGAGCTTTCCAGGTGTAGGCATCTTGATATTGAATATTTGAATATAGACGCAGCTATTTTTAGTAGTTAGGTCCCTTCCCCTCCCCTTCTTTTTTCTTCTCCATTTTTGTGCAGGGTGTTTTTTTTCATGGCTATGTGGCAGTTAAGCATCAGTGAGAACCACTGGTGTATTGCTGTCTCTGATGATTTCCATCGAATTGCGACCAAAATAAGAAACCCTAAACGTCACACCAAAAAGGACTGGGCGTAGTTGTGCACAGGGGAAAGTGGATGTTAATCGGTTTTTGAGATCAAAACATTTTAATTCTGATTGTGGTAATGATATGCACAGCCGACAACATTCAACAAGAGCGAAACTTGAGTATAACGATCTTTTTCGAACAGGGCTGACTGAAACTGGATTATTTTTTATTAAAATCAACCGAACTCTCCACTACATACAAGTAATCACAATATTAGTGAGTTCCGTGATTTCAAATTAGAGAAGTACCAGTCGTCGATTCATGGATTAGAGTTAACAGGACAGTTACTGTATCTCCTTTAAAAATGATCCGGTAATGAGTATTACACACAAGCGGATGTGACTGGGCGTTTGCATACGAAAGCTCAGTCGTGCCCAATGTGAGATCATTGTAAGAGAGGTCAACACGGTTGGCTGGGTTTGCAATCCTGGTCTTGATAACGATGTGCATAACCAAAGAGCTGCGATCAATTGTGAGGTATGTTCAATTTATATTGGTCGGAACATATGATCACATATTCAGAACGTGAACTTATTTCTCAGCGATTGATGCAGCAGGTTTGTCTGCCCAAAAGCAGGGGTTAAGGGCATGTTTATTATCTACGAGAGTCATTATCATTAACTCCAATACACCAGTGTTTGAGAAATCTGGAACATTGAGTTCCTTCTACTCAGTTAATCAGGAAGGCAAAAAGACAGATCGCGAGATGCAAGCATTTCGTTTATTCCCATTAATCGATTAGACAAAATATTCCGTTATATGGGTTTAGCTCATGGCGACGAAAGAGTGAAACGAACGAACGTCACATGAGTGTAATCGAGGTGGGCTAAACAGTTTCAATGCCACGATAACGAAATTGCACAATCACAACACCAAGCTGTTGGCGTTGTCTGGGGGTGTTGTTAATCAAGCATCACACACCGGCTCTTTGTTGGCAGAAGTCACCGTCGCATTGAAACCGTTTATCTCATCCTGAATGTGCCTATGCGACGTTCATTCGTTTTATTGTTTTGTCGCTGAGCGCTAAACCTATTCAACTGAATTTTCCATGTAACCGACTGATGAGATTAAGCGAAATGCTTTCATTTCGCGATGTATGTCTTATTGCCTTCCTGAGGAATACGTTTGTTGATTGGGATGTTTGAATATGAAACAACCATGACAAAAATTCGTCAGCCGAAAGTGAAGAAAGTTGGTTGAAGCATCGACTACCGGTGGACGCAACTGTGTGAAACAAATAGGGTATGAGTAAGCAGACAGCGAAATAGCTATGATCATAAGGTTACATTTCACACGACCGACTGAGCTACAGAGCCCGGTAGATACACAGAACAAATAAGTTCACATATTTGAACAGAGGAGGATGACAGATATTTCAATATGGAATATTACAGTTGTCTAATACTTGTCCACAGTCGACAATGCATCAACGATTTTGAAGACCGAACAACCTGAGACCTCTTCTATAACCCTGGTCAAAGGGAAGACCCCCACCTTTTACATTCAAATGGGTTGGGCTGCTGAGTCATAGTACCCTAAAATAATCTTGCTCACGTGTTGACCGACGAGACAACAATATTCCTGTACTCGGACAGCCGACTGTGACATTGTATTACCAATAAGTAATGTGGCAGATTTGATTTTAGATTTTAGGCTTCGGCTGGATTCGAACCAACGACAGACACGGCAGGCCTGAACGCAGCAAACGCTCTACCAGTTGAGCAACGAAACCACACCAGAAGCTCGGAAATTTCACAGTTGGACCCATCCCACTGTCTCAGGTGGAATTCATCAAATGCCCCGGCAAGATTTCTCAAGCAGTTCACACTGGAATACACCGACGTCACTGCTGAGTATAGAAACTGTGTTACTGATAACCGTGTCTGTCGCTGGTTCGAATCTAGCCAGAGCCCTGACTTTTCACAGCTAGGTCTCATCTAAGACTGACATTGTTCGAGGAGAACAGAAGGGATTATATAACCTGAGCAACAGATTACAGAGACGAACTTACTCAAGTTTACACGGGACAGCCTCGTTGACTATCATCGTTGCAACATCTACCAGACAAGACGGTATTCGTGTAAGCTCGGTGGAATTGGCCGCTTGTTTGATTTTATTACGTAAACTGATGACTTCCTCTCGAAGGAGCTACGGTCAAGACAAAATAAAGAAGACAGAAATGATACTACGAGCATGTTACGGTCAGATACCAATAGGGAAATGCTTCGAAAGGTGAACAGGGATAAGCTGACACAATAAAAGCAGGTAAGAACAAAACTCGGAATTGTTCACATGGTTCAATAAGCGTGTGCAAATGAACGTAGACCCGACAACATTATGGGCAACAATACATCTCTGGTTGATACTGACGTTCAACCGCCATGTAAACAGTGGGAAGAATAACAAACACAAGGTTAAGGGTGAACCAAACAGAAGAGATGGGTTTTGCTATTTAAACTCAAAAAATCCACATCAAGGAACATCTCAACTGCAAGTGAGAAGACGGCGAGAATATAAGACAATAAGGCGAGGCTGAGTTTGAACTTTCAAAGAGATGCACAACTCAAGCGGTAAAACACAAAACACGCACAATTTGCCAGAAAATTCCCTGCTAGCACTGACATCAAAGGTCGCACACTAGTGGAAGACTGCTCAGAGATAGCCACATTACATGCAGATTCGGGGTATTATCATGGGCGTATACATCAAATTTTCGCATAAAGTCACTCATTTCCGGCGCCGTCATCACATACTCGAGCAGAATGTCTCAGATAAGATAAATGAACGCTGCTTTTGGCTCAAGCAACTCGTCTGATGCTGCAGCCTCAGGGGATGACCTTAGAGACGGTGAATTAAACAAGCGTAAGAATAAGCCTCGGTGGAGTGACAGCCGCTGCGACGTACAGGAGGCCAAAATAAGAACTTCTCTAGCGTGTAAATTATACACAAAGAGTTGATCCAATTTAAGCTAACTTTTGCGGTAAGAAAGCGAACGAAGCGGTTAAGCATGTTTTGTGGCTTTAAACAGTCGACTCTCAACAAGTTGGACATTAATCATAAGGTATGTTTGACACGTACGAATCTTCAAAAAGTGAGTTAAACATCAAGGGAATATTTTTTTAACTGGGACTGCCCAAACAACCGCGTCTTCACTTGACTATACGGTTAGTTCTTATCGCCATCACAGCGCGATTAGAAGACAGGATGCAACTTTCTGAGAAGGTCGTTCAAGGATCTCGCTCGCGGCTCATCATATCTAGCTTGACGTCTCATAAAAAGCAGTCAGTATGTGATCAGCGAAGAAGATGAGTTGCTGTAAATCAAGCGGAAATCAACGGAAACAGACATGCTGTTGACCAACGAAGCAAAGTGCCAAGGTCCCCTTGGAGGTTTCCAGTAAAAATAGCCCAGGCTGTGGCAGTATGGTGATAACATCAGTTAAAACCCACGGTTATGAGTTGAAATTTCTCTCTGGGCCAAAAACGCGGTTGCTTTTAGCTCGCATGTGCAAGGGTGCGGTACTTTGATGTGAAAAATTTATATTCTAGATTAAAAGGAAGTGGAACTTTTTGGATTATACACACGATTTCACGCTGTTTAACCCGTCACATATAAACGAGAGAGCTATGCGTTATCAAGTTGCCCAAACCTAGCCGGTGGCATTCTAAAGAACACTGTTCCGAACACACGATTGTGCCACTGATCATCGATTTTGGTGCAACTGACCGACCTCAAGATAAACCGCACAGAGCCAGCAAAAATGTCTACTTCAGGAAACACCGGACTCACCTGACATTCGACTTCCTTAGCCTGTATTTGAGACGCCAGATGCTGGGTAAGCAGTCTGGTGGTTGCCGATAGATTTTCAGTGGCAGACAGCTTTATCTGAAAGCATAATTAATCAAAGAACACACCTTGATGGCAGTAAACAAAACAAACCCAATGGGGAATGTGAGATGTAAGCTGGAGAAAATCGCAAAGTGGGTGCATAACAAGACGACACTTACAGCCTTGGTAACAGGAGATGGAACCGACGGCGGCTCAATCGATGAAGCCACAAACTGCGGACCATCCGAGAGACTTTGGTCACAATTGTCGGACTGTACATTGCTCGATCGTCGCTCTGAGGTGACTACGACTGACTGCGTGATATCGGTCTTGGAATCCAACGCTTTTGAAGGCCCACAGAACGGAGCAACCTGTGTATAAATGTAACGATGTGAGGCTTACGATAAGTACACGTAAGAACTTGGACTTAGTTGGTGATCTGAACGATATCAGGTTACTTTACAGACACAGCGAACAAAGAGGAAAGCGAGGCACATGGGCGCGCGCTTTGCAAAGCAAACCCAGTCGACTGCGCAGCTGACCACTGAACATTCGTCTTGCTAATGATTCCGGCGGACCCCAGCCAGGGCAGGTTCTGAGTCCCCATAACAAAAAGTCCAATCGAACTAATTAGCCGAGCATTCTGACAGAATTATTTCAAATCAATGAAGAGTTGCATTCACTGAACAGTTAAGATAAATGTTCCATAAGAAACACTCTACGACATCCGCATCTAGAATGGTTATATAACACGCTGCCCAGAAGAGGCGAGAGCTACGGTTAATAGGTAAGGATTCACCAGTCCTCCTCCAGTCACGAAGTTGTAACCATGTGGACTGAGATAAATGTATCGATAAGAGCTCATAAGTCATGGGCTCGATTAATCCCCAGCGCATGCGATATCGTCGAAACCGAACAAAGTCGGAAGAGACCCACCACTTCGCTGGTGGGTCCGTGATTAATGCTGAACTGTTTGTATGTTAACCACTAATGCCCGATCGATTTCAACTGTCAGAAAAAAAGCAACAGCCAAGAAAAGTAACATACTGGGAAATGTGTAAAGTCAGGTAAAACAGGATTTGAGTACTTAGTAGTTCGGAGGAGACGTGATTGCGAAAAATCCGGGTTTCGGCTGGATTCTAACGATCGACAGAACTAGCATGCCGAAACGCAGCAAGCAGTCTATCAGCAGACCTAGGAAGTTACATCAGGAACACAGAAATTTTACATTTGGACTAAGTTACCCACCGAACTGTGTGTTCGATGGAATTCACTAAACGATTTAGAGGGTTGACTGTCCAGACAGGGTTTTTCAAAGAGTGCAAGTAGGAATCCAGCGACACCACCATGTGTCTCAGAGGGTTGGGTGGATAACTGAATCCAAATATGAACCCAGTGTGGCTTTCCAGCTCAGCTTGCTACGTTTGGACATGCTAATTTGGTCGGTGGTTCGAAATCAGCCGAACCAAAAATCTCCTGTATTTGGATCACCTCTAATTTGATAGTTATTCGAGAGAACATTACAACCGTTTCTCTTGTAATTACGCACTTCGAATGGGACGATGATGAAACAGGGTACAACAGATGAGGAAAACCACCTGACACAAGGATGAACAAAACTTTCGAGAATAGATTAAACGTCTGATCGCAATCAAATCGGTTAAATCACCAACATCATTTCCAGCTTCGAACCGTATCCGTGAGAATTGGGATTCGTGTTGCCGTTCGCCTTCACGATGGTACACTAGATGGCAGAGTAATGTATAAGTATAAATATGTGGAGAGGAAAAAAACAATGAAGCCTCATGAAAAAGAAGAGCCGGCAACTTCGCAGATACACGCTCACCGCTGACTAAGACAAACAACAGGTCAGTGAACATTTTCAACCAGCGTCATGGATGGTCACGAACTCCCCGATTGGGCAAATAGTACCTACAAACTTTGCTCAGCAAGGCCTTCATAGCTAACGACCGTACCATCATCTGGACTCCTTGCAGTTTCTTTCAGTCACGAGTAGTCACAGTGAACAATCATCTGGGCTTCTTAGAAATATGGTGAGATCGTTGGAAAAATACGGGTGAACAGCGTAACCAAAAAAATCAGAGCATATGAGAAAGAAAAGTTGGTATAGCGCGAAAGAAACAACAAACAAAAGATGATGAACAAAAAGAACATACTTTCTTTCAAACGTAACAGGAGTATGGGAGGCTCATGGTAGATCAGAGATAATAGAAAGGAAAATGTTAAAACACTTCTATTCTGAATTTTTGAGCAGCAATGTTAAGTGGATGACTAACCTTTACTACCACCAGCGTTATATCATTGGTTCACATAAATGTGACCACGAACAGATAAAAAAAAAGAGCGGATGGAACCTAACTCCTGAAATCCCTGTGCCTAAGCTCAACCAACCAACAACATGTATCTGGACCTTACAGACAAACACCTGAGTTATAAGTGAGAGTAAGGGGACCCCGAGAAGGTCGCTCTCTTTTTCCATTTCACGAAGTGTCCTTTCTTCACAGACAAATCGATTAAACAACGACGTTCACGTTAGTGAACCTGAATAGATCATGTATCCTGCAATATTCTCGACCAGGCGCTATGTAGGTCACAAAGACCTCAGCCAGAGTGCCGAACAGGACTCGACTTATTAACGGTTGCTTTCATTTCTATTTGTCAAGACATCCGTTACCCCGTGTACCCAACACCAGTGAGTTGGGAGCACGACCATATGTACACATGTACACTGAAACGTGTGAAGGAGGCGACCGCATGTTGACTGGGATGGGATGCAACTGGCATAGTATATCAGGGTTGTTGTGGTAGGAACAGTCATGGACTACCAGATCATCGAGACGGCTGTGTAGCAAACTAAGAGATTCTATATTTAAGATTTTCACCATCGGATAAAACACCGTTACCATACAAGTACGATAAACTACAATCAGCGGTCGAAATATTCCTGCCAATGGTTTTTGTTGTTCAGAAGACTGTAAGTCTTTACAATAGCATTACAAAAGAACAAAAACGCAAGTAAAGATAAAGCAAAGCACTTCAGATACACCGCAGCATTTGAAAGGAGTCAACAACGTGTAAAAGCCAAATCAGAGATGAAAAACGGAGGAAAGAAATCTCAAACGTTTAAGTCAGGGGAGCTGGACTATAACAATGGTGATCACAGATTGCAAGAATCCAAATTGGTTCAAGTTACCGGCAATTTCTGAGTAGCCTAACCGCTTGATGTGATTTGACTGGATTACTGGTATGAACAATTGGGTTGTTTGTCTACCAGATGCGGTGGAAATCTTGATGCTGATTGTTTAGGCATATGGAAAGTCTGACTGATTAATGCACATTTCTCCCCCTATTTGTCTTAGAACCGGTGGTTGTACAGCGTCTGTATAAACCATTGATGTACGCACTGTTGTCGACGCTAAAGATGAGCTTGAAAGTAAGCAGCCCATGTGCGACTCAATGATTCACGTGTACGTAGGTGCCGTTGTAGTGTGAAGTTCTATTAGGACAAACCGCTAGACTAAAGCATAACGCAACTTTGTGGGAAATTACACGCATAAGATGGGAATCTGTATGTCACGAACTCACAGCAACGACAAGTTGATACGATCTGCAGAAGGACATAATGCTACGAATTCGGAATTACGTACAAACATGTTGCGTGAAACGCCAAGCTTACGAAAAATTTGCTGATCGGGTCCACACACTCACCAAAGCGCAAAACCTCAGACGGATCAAAAACAAGTTTATCGACGAAGTTGAATCCGTAATCTAAAAAAAACATTGCTCAGCAGAGATGCGCGCTAACAGGCAACGTGCCAGCCACAAACAGGAAAATACGTGAACCGAAATTCAGCCATGACCAGGGATGACAACACCCTTGAAAGCCAGAGTACGAACAAAACCCAAACGAGAGAGAGAGAGAGAAACCATGCTATTGATAACAGCCCACAACACACAAACCGCGTGTTAAAGGAAAAGTTGGTCTTAAATACCTGCAGATCATGTTAGTCGAGAGTAGTGACTACCAGTGATAAGGGGAAAACGTGAGTAGACTAGGAAACAGCTAAATCCTACACTGGATATTACCACCTACTGGGACCACTAGCGTTTGGGTGAAACCTTGTGATCAAGCAACCGACAGCTGGAAAAGACAAACAGATCGCTTGTCCGGCTGGGTTGTGGAGCACTGTATGAGTTGTAAAATCACAAGTACAGTGGATCAAATGCCAAGTGATGTAAGCCTAGGCAGCGAGAGCACTTGGACGAGCTCGTCATTCCACCATTGCGGCAGGAACACATTGTTGGCAATAATTTCAACATGGAATTGAGTGCCGCGTAGTCCATCTGTCAAATATTACTCGGAAAAAATAGAATTGATCTAGTCTGTTCTATCTGAAGTCAGAAACTACATAGCGAAGACAGTAGCTACTTTAAGTCAATCACTGAAGGCAAATCTGTTCATTAGCACAACCCAGTGTGATGAGGCGATCTATCTATGAAGTGGTCTCTTCCAAAAGAATTCGAAAACAGGATGCAGCCAATCAAGAGACGTGGAATGGATTATCGATCCGGCAGCAATAATGACCCTAAACGTGTAAGATCCGACCAGAAGAGAAACAACACTGCAGTGAACTGGGCCGTCGATGTGCTTGAATAATCGGTAGGTACAAGTGTTCAGCCTGCTCGAATTTACAGGGTATTTTACATAGCTCCATATTTTGCTAAATTTTCACACATAACCTACAACAGTTATCTTTGTACAAAATGAACACCACTTGTTTCAATTGATTCGACCTTACGACCTACTTCTCGTGTGCGCGTTTCGTATCTGGTGATCTTGCTCAGTCTACGTTAGGATTCTCTTTAGTGAGCAATTCAGCGACTGCGTTTTCAGCTAACTGTTTATGCTCATGTCTTTCTACAACGCTAGTCCCGTGTACTGACTTTTGTTACACATACTGCTGACGTATTGCTTATTTAGCAGTCTTCTTCTCGTATAGTTCTCTCCAAAAAAAATCTTGGTATTTTTACTCTCATATGTTTTCTCTCCCTATCCCTCTTCATTATTACACCTGATATTGAACAGGAAGCAATTGTTTGGCAGTAGAGGTCCTAGACTGTGGTTCGCACAAATCGAAGACATTTTGGATTTTCAGCGAATCCACTTACAGCGTACGTTTTAAATGTACATGAGGTTGTGGCTGAGGATCCTTATAATGTTATTGAAGCAGCCATTAGTAACAAGATGGCAGCTTCTGACGGGGACAAATCTCACAAGCTCCCTTCCGGCTTTGAATTGAGAGATCGCACTCGCTCACAGTCACCTCATTGCATGATTCAGTTGTCGAACAAGCAGACTGTTAACGAACCGATGTTGCGCGAGTTGTGGCTTCAGAAGTTCTCACGCGAGCTCTGTCACACGTTGACTGTTTTAGAGAGGGACACATTGTTGACCAAACTAGTAGGGTTGGCTGACTAGCTGCATCACCACTGTGCTCCTCAGCAAACATCCCGGGTGCCAGCATCATGCAGCCACGACAGTCTTCAACAGGAAGTCTCAAATCTGGAGGAGCAGTTCTTACAAATGTCCTTGCAGCTAGCCACTTTAACAAAACTGTTAGCAAATAAACGGCCACCAATGCAACCAAAGTCTCGATCACGAAGTAGGTCGCGCGTATGACAGTTGGATAGGAGTGCTTCCTGTAATCATTGTAGAGTTGGAACGCAATCTCGCGTTACGCTCAGCCGTATTCCTTTCGGAATGGTCAAAGTTAGACGGGAAACGACTAACCCAGTCAGTAAGGGCGACGGCTACCACCGGCCCGTAATTATGTCGTCTGTTTCATGTGTTCGATCGTTCAACGTCCCCCAATTTCCTCACTGACACCGGCTTCGGAGTTAGTGTTACAATAATCATTAGGGAAAAACATAACCTCAAACCTCTACAGGCCACTAGGAATAGAAACCACCCACCCTCGACCTCGGTCTCCGTCGACAACTCCAATGGACCTTTACCGTTGCAGATGTACAGCACCCAATTATTGGTGTTCATTTTCTCACCTACTTTGGACCCGTGGTGGAAGTAAGGAGTCGGAAACCACTGGACAGTAAAACAGCTTCGCGCGTACACGAAGAGACCACGTCCGTAAACCCAATGAGATTATGCTCGGCCTTACCAGATAACAGTTTCGCAACTCTGTTTCCGCAGTTTCCACGACTTACCAACCCCTCAGGTTCAGTGTCACAGGTTGATTTGGCAAATCCGAATCGGATGTCATCAACCAATGTGCTTGAGAGGAATCAAATGCTCCTCCTCATAGTATGGAAAACGGACCATCTTGGTTATAGAATAACGCGAGTGTCCCCGTTAATGACTTCTAAGTCAAACCAAAAAACGAGCGCAAAAGAACCACTTTGTTCCGCCCTGAAAACGTGTACGGCAAGGTGGAAATGACAGGGTATTTATATGATGCATAGCGGCCTATAAGGATTTTCGAATCAGAAGATCGACGGACAGTTATCAAATATAGTAGTTAAGGTCACTAAGCCACTAATGAGCGTAGCGGAAACTCTGAACTGTCTGGAGATTTCTGCAGAATCGTTTTCTTGAGGAAGGAGGTGGTTTTGGATAGATTAATGAGGCTCCCCAACAGTACTAACCATGAACGCAAGTATATTTTTTTAGTCTTGTGAAGAACAACTGTTATACTCAATGGGAACCGTAAGATCAAAATGTTAATCCCCCTGGAAAAAAATAAAACCGTTGGCTTTGTCCGGAAAGCTACTCTTATTAAAAGTAAGCAGTGTGCGGCAGATGTGCTCTAACAGAGGACTGAGCCGAATGACTCAGACAAACCCTCAGCTGACGAACCTTTCACACTTTTCAATTCTCCGAGAAAAGATTCAACAACATGTGTTGGATGTATCTAAAGATTTCTGTGTGATCATGTCTTGATGCACTGTGGATATGTATGACCGGAGCTCAAACAGTTGCCGGAATCCATTGTGTGATGGATGAGGGGAGGGATGGTCGAGTTAATGGGCAATAAAAAGGTTTTCTATTCCAGCTTCCGAAGGGGAGTCTGACTTCCAAAACGGTGGGAGAAATCTGACCTGAGGGATTAATACTAAATCCGGTCGATGGGCATACCATGTGATCCAATCTCCAAAATGGATGCGTTGCAGCAGAGAGAACAAGATGACACTCGCTAACAAGTTCCATTTGACAATGCGTAAGAATGGCTTATTTGCGTGTTAACGAAATATATAAGTCTAATATGCTGACCAATATGTTGCTCTCGCTAACATAGGATCCAAACACATGTCGAGGGCGCCAGCTTATCGTTGGCTATGTCAGTTGCGTGATTTACAATAGGCTGAAATTGGTAGTCGAACGTATGGGTTCGGAAAACGAGAGATTTTGAATCAAACTTGGGTTCCTCGGGATGTTATCCGTTTGTTGGCAGAAGCCCAAATCAAGACGTGTGACTACACAAGCCGTTACAAATGATGCAGAGCCGACGAAAGTTGTTGAGGATGAAAGAAGTGGAAATATGGAGAATACAACAGGCATGTAACCATGTCAACGCTGATCGCTGAAGTGTGCCGATTTAGTCGGGTTTCAAACTTGCGATTGATTAAGGCGTGAACACAGGGCGAGTCAGAACACTCCACTAAACACAGTCTGATAGAGAAAAATTCCGTCTGCACAGATACACACTCATCCCTGTTTATTAGGAAGGAGTCTACTAGTATGCAGTGTATGAAGGATATCGTGACTCAGAAGTACATACTCTTAGGGATGTCCGTATTATATTGAAAAATGTTCTAGTGTCACTAGCCTCCAGGGCGGTAGAAGTTCCTGGTGACTCATCTTTAGAAATTTCTAATGGTCAGATTGGGGGTTGTCAACAAGCCATGACTATGAACTTTTTTTACAATATAGGCCAGTGCGCTGCACGAAAAATGGACGGAAGGCACAAAACAGAGGTGTTAAATATACAAATCATAACACAGTAGCAGCAGCAACCGCAGGAACAACCATAACAGCTGGTCGACCCATAAAAACGACGGTAACAGAATATCAGCAAGCCCACTTGATAATGTGTCACGGTATCACAGTCAGCTGCTGTGCACTCACCGTTACAGTTAACGTAGGTGTCACAGTGGTCGTTGAATGAGATGAAGATCCGGAAACCGATTGAGAGGGAGACAGTAGACTTGGGCTTGGAGACAGAGGAACGGTGGAAGCAACACTAGATGATATGTGAACGGAAACCGGCCCCAGGCTATTAGGTGTAGCCGTCGCCGTCGGGGATGTAGCGAACTCAACTGACGAGTCCATAAGAATGGCGATGGGGCAAGAGAAAAAAGCAGCAAAAAGGTGAACCAGAAATGCAAAAAACGACCGCTAGTGGAGGAGCAAGCGGTCATCACGTCCAACTGGCAACTGAAAATGAATTCAAACTGACGCGTGACCAAGTCTGAGCAACATAACAACTGAACGGTGTCCGCTAAAGTCAGGCAAGTTTCGTCACCAGCGGATACTAAAAACAACAGCCTAACATTATTCATGAGCATGGTGACTAACGGATATGGAATGTACACAAGGTAGACAGAAGAAACCGATCATTGGTTTGGGCATAGCAAAAATGAGCAACCAATGATGGTCAAGCGTTCGGTTAACCGAATAATATAACATGAACACAGACCCCAACTTTGCTTGAATGTACGAATGCGAATGTTGTTCTTATGCGGTAATAATTATGGACAGCAACAACTGCCAAAACAATAGAGCTCCCTGCGAAATCTCACCAAGAAACACATGCTACTTACGTTACAACTTGCGGAACTAGAACCACCAACGATATTGCGACATTCAGAATGTTTGAACATGTTCTTCAACTACACCCATCAACGGGCCTTTCCAGACCCAAAAAATGGCGACAACCTCATAAAGGAGTCAACATGCTCTGAATACCTTTATTTTCCTTCGTCTTCTTTCTAGCTGAGGCAATCGCGATTGATGCGCCGGTAGCATAGCCCGAAGATTCGGTCACAAAAACACTCGCCGAAGATTGCTTCTTCTTTCCTGTGACTGTAACCCACGTGGGATCTAGCTCAAAAGTCTCGGTGGTCTCATGGAAATGAACATCGGACGGTTCTGGTCGAGCTGTTCGCCGAGACCTTCTAGGTTTCTTCATCTCCGGTTTGTGGATTACAGGTGGTGAAGAGAATGTGTCCAATCGCACAACTGAGGCACATTTCACATCGTTGGTATGCTGGGAGTGGATCTGTTCTACTGGGCACTGGGGAGGTGTCGGACCGGCCTCGGGTGGGACTGCAGTTGGAACTGCTGCGGAATTATCGTTAGTATCACTTTTAGGATGAACCTTTGGCTCGTTCACAGAAGTCGGTTTTAGTTTGATACTAGACTTCAGCGGTTTACGTCTTGCCAAATCACGTACCGCGTTCGATAGGTCACAGTTCGGACCAGCTTTTGCGGATGTCGATTTTCTAAAACCACTCAACAATCCCCCGCGGTAGCTCAACAGCACACTGATAACGACTGTGCCCAAACCGACTGTGATAGGCAAGAACAGAGACGAATCAAATGTGTCATTCTCTTGCCTGTCTTCATAGATAAAGGACAACCAATTCAATGGATTCATCAAAGCGTTATCTGAAAGCTGAAAGGAAAAAAATGAAGTAATCAACACAATATGCACGTAATTTCTGATGAACGGCAAAGAGATCTATCGAGCTATAAACGTGCCTGCTACCACGTAATACCATAGGATGGCTGTTGGCTGTATACTGTTGAACTGTCTAGACATTCACAGTGCGATAAACATGTAGCAAAACGCTAGACGACGGTTTATCACCAGGTCACGTACCTTACCAGATCCATTTCTCGAACCACTTAAATAAGAGTATCATGAATAGGGCGATGGTAGGATAACCGTTCGTGAATTTGACAGCCCGCAAGGTTACTGTCTCAAAAGTGAAAAATGACCAATGCTATCACGGAATTCGGCCATCATCAGACACTGTAGAAAAACGGTCGGAAAGTTTCAAGTCCAGATCAACCAAACTGAGAGAAAATGTCTTCGAACACCTCACACAAACCGGCTAATTCACAAAAATCAAGTGGACTGTTTTTGATATACGTTTGGGAAAATTTAGTAGGTCAACAAATGGCAAATCAGAAGAATCCGTCTGTAATGCGCAAACCTCTGTAGTGGGCCACGCGAGAGGGCGAGATGAAGGCTACACCCTACACCGAGTGTGTGGTCTGCAAAGGCTAAACAATCGCGAACGTAAAAACAAAGTTGACCAGAGGCTCCTCAATATATCGCTCTGATGTGCCTCACGTGGACAATAAGTGCGTCACTAGCCAGGCATTCCAGAGTGCAACTCGTTATCAAACTTATTTAACTGTGTGCGTGCGTGTGCGATCGAAGACAGTCGGGCGGACGAGAACTCATGCACCAGCGTGCCAAATCTGTCGCTCATTTCGGTAGGCCGTTGGTTACTACCAGCCAAAAAGAGTCACAGTTAGACTCGAGGTCAAGTTGATGTGTTGATATACGTCCGTCACGCATTGGGCAGTTTGTATGGTACGACTTAAAGGGATTAAAGGTAAGCTATGATTGCAACTGACTGAGAAACGATGCTAGTTGAACGTATCGTCATAAGTATCAACACGTTTCGGAAATATACAGGATTGTGCCACTATTCCCACTTGAAGTTTTTAGTATCCTCCAAGGACAATATGAAACAAAGCCGATTGTTTGTCCTCCACTCATCTACTGTGACCCAGAGGTTTGGATACAGGTCTAAGCATGTCTGTATGTGTATTGGAACGTTTTTTCGCGATTTAACAAGAAAAACTAGAACCGAGAACCGATCATTTTTGAATCTGCAAATTATCATTTGCAGCAAGTTGTCAAATACTTCGCCCAGTCATTCGAAACAGTCTTGCTTACTTCATCATCGGTTCATATCCAAGAACAGGTCAACGGAGAGACCCGCAAGGCTTTGATTATACTTTCATTAGGATCAACTGCATTTGATCACACACATCAGCGACACCGTGGACATCAGTGGTAACGCACTAGTAGCTGGCACAGATGCCTAACAGCCATACAAGCGCGACAAGTGCAAACCCGCTGCTTTCAAATTCAAACAATCAAGGTGTCTGTACCTGGTGAAGGAATAATCAAGTTGCAGGTCACGAAGAGGCTGGGTACCGACGCGGAGTGACAAGTTGTGCATCTCGATTTCTTACGGGGTCAAACTGGACGTTATGGTGGCCATTCCATGTCAGGCACGTCAGTGGTTGAAGTTTCGATAAACTAATCTCCAGCTTCTGCTGCTTATTTGCTGCCTTGCGGTTTCAAGGTTTCTCGCTGAGGGGTTCGGTCAAGAACCCAGCTATTTCTCCCGCATAGGTGTTTCGACAGGACTTAAATCCACGTATGACCGTAAGTCTCGTCATCAATATTGTCCACGTTGACTCCTGCCAGAGGGGGATATTTCAATACCATCATCATCATCATCATAGACAGCAATACATCAGTGGTTAACACTAATGCTTAACTGCCACACAACCATGAAGAAACAGCAAACCCTATATAGAAAGAGAGAACGAAAAAGAAGGGGACGGGAAGGGACCTAACTACTGAAAATGACTACGTCCCTATTCAAAC